>VDFB02097495.1:0-16770 GCA_007258455.2 Sequoia sempervirens
CTTGGAGAATAAAAAGGAACTAAAATTCCTTGGGGGATGGAGAGTTGACGAAATTTTAAATTGGTTTGACTGTGCATTAATTAGGATAATTAGGGGTTAATGAGAGTTATAAGCCAACTTACAAAAGTTGGAGGATGTGACACATCCTAATCAAGGATTAGGCATGTGCACATTCTTAATGAAGAGATTAGGAGATGGATTAGGATTAGATGAAAATGACATGTGAGGAATTAAATAAATGTAATATTTATTTAATTTATTTGATGAAAAGAGGGTTAAAGAGGGTAAGGTATTTAATTATTAATTAAATGCCTTAGGAATTTAGCAGAATTAAATATATTAATTAAATATGTAGTAATATTACTTAATTAACTGGGATAAGAGGATGTTTGATGAAAAGTGATAAAAGTTTGATAAATTAAGGTCCAAATTTGATGTCTACAAAAATAAATTGGGCCAGTAATAACCGGCTCTCATTATCTTCCATGAACTTGTCCTTGGAGGAAAATGACCCCCTGCAACTCCATCGTGAAACTCATAAAGTACCTTTTCAATCTGATCACTGTGAATACATCTTAACAGAACATCATTTAGATCCCTTTTAAAAAGAACCTTATTTACCAGCACATATGGTATGGACTGTAGTCTGAAATATCTTCTTTTAGCTATGTTCAAACCTAGTGGACACTCACCAGTCTGTAAAAAATGGGTCATGTCTTGAACCCAATTTGTTGTTATCAGAGGCAGATCATCTTGAGAAACCTAAGACTCATTTATATTAGCAAAAACAACATCCATTTGTGATTCATTTTCACTAATTGACCCTGTAGCAAGCTATTCACAGAGACCTTTACCTCTAACCAATTTGGTAATCTTGATATCCACATCATATTCCATGACCTTAGTGACCCACCCTACTCTTTTTTTATTCAAATCTTTGTTCAACAAAAACTCCTTCACACTTGAGTGCGCCACCAGAATATGAATCTTATTGTTTGACACTAGAGGCTTAAATTTCTTTAGGCTTCTAATCACGGAGAGAACATGCTTCTCAACAAATGTCTTCCTCTCTTTATAATTAGTAAGTACTTGGCTAAAGAAAGCCATGGGCTATTCTAAGTTATCACTATTTTTCTGAACCAGCATGGTAGAGATTAAACTAAGGCTACCAAAAGCATACAAGAAGAAATGTTTAGAGAAATATGGATTCACCAGTGTTGGAGCTAATGCTAAAGCTTCCTTGACTTCTTCAAAACTGTGTTTTTCTTCTCCAGTCCAATTGAAAACTACATTCTTTTTAAGCATGGCGGTCAAGGGCTGTAGCAAATTTGCAACATTAGGAATAAATCTTCTTAGAAAGTTGATTTGGCCTAGAAAGCTCTGTAGACCCCCTTCTGTGATTGGGGTAATGAAAACCTGGGCATGGCTTTAACTTCTTCTTTTCAGATCAATAGTACTTTCTTGCTTTGACACTATGTGTCCCAATAATTTCCTTCATGAACAACAAAGATACTTTTTTATGGATTGAGAGAGATACAAAAATCTCTATAGTTTTTAAAAACTTGCTTAAGGTGTGATAAATGTTCATCAGCATTTTTAGAATAAACTCTAATCTCATGTAAATAAATTAGCATAATCTTATTGATCAAACTTTGAAACACCATGTCCATGGCCCTCTGAAATGTGGTGCCAACATTAGATAAACCAAAAGGAATCCTTTTGTATGCCATGGTGCCCCACTTAGTTGTGAAAGCAGTTTTGAACTAATCTTCCTCTTTAACCAGCACTTGATTATAGCCCAAAAAGGTTATTACGGGACATAATAACCTGATCAAAATAACCCTGGACAGAATAACCCGGTCACAATAACCCAGGAACAAAATAACCCAGGGTCATAATAACCCAAGCCAAAATAACTATGGTTAGAATAACCCATGGAAAAATATCCCCATAAGAATATAGAGAAAGGAAAACAAAATTTATAAATTACATGTATGTTGCTAAAAAAACTTTATTATTCAAATTTTCCGTTAAAGTGTCAAATTATGAGCGATGCTTCTTATATAATCTAAAATGTTATGGTTTTCATAACCATCAACCAATATTTTTAGTCTTTCTTTGAGTTCACGGTATTTTTTCCTACTTGGTTGCCTAGTGTATCCAACCATATATTTCTCTATTCTATTCTCTTGGAGACTCTGTTCTTTTTTCACTGCTTTGATGAATTTTCAGACTGAGTTGTGTGATGCTTGAAGAAATTCACTAAATCCTCTATGCCATCCCTCAATAGTATTATTGGTTATGGGAAGATCATCTTGAGTAGCTGAATAGAAATTCCACATTGTGATTGGAAACTTGGGTGATTGTCTGTTGCCTCTTCTGGTTAGTCTACCAATCCATGTGTCTTCAAAATAATCAATTATGGTTGTAGGGTCTCCTCATGTTCTGTATAATAAGGAGATTGTTGAAGTGTTTCAAATGCATCAATTACATCCATCTGAGGCATGAAAGCTAATGTAGTAAGTTTCTTGATCTCATATGCAAATACTTCATCGACACTGTAATGTGTTTGTAGACCTTCTTCTTGAACTTTCCTCCACAAGCATTGAGAGAAATGGAAAAAAAATACCCGAATAGTGACATTTGGAAAATTTTCAAAAATAGCTCCCATGAAACCTAATTCAAAATTAGTAAGTATAGATTTTGAGTTTAGATCAGGTTGAAGTTGTTTTAATTTTGCAAGTACTTGTGTATAACTGGTTCTTGTTTTGTTCCTCATAATAATATAAGTGAGTGGAAATATTGCATCAGTTTTTAAGCCAAGAATCGTGTACAATTGTTGAAAAATACTTGGCACAGTTTTAAATGTACCATCACTAAACCAATTTTCAGATTCTTTCAGTAATTGCAAATTTTGTGTGGTGGTGAATATTAAAAAGTGATTCTCATCATTATTGTCATGAAAAAGAAACTTTTCCCCTCTATTAGTAATTGTATATTCAACCAGTGAGATAAGATCTGCCAATGTGTGAATATTAAAAAACAATTCTCATCATTACTAGCTTGATCTAAAATGACCATGGGTTATTCTGTCCATGGGTTATTTTGACCACGGGTTATTCTGTCCATGGGTTATTATGACCCTGGGTTATTTTGTCCCTGGGTTATTTTGGTTAGGTTATTCTATCCAGGGTTATTTTGGCCGGGTTATTATGTCCTGATACCCAAAAAACCATCCTAACAAGGAAAATATTAAACCGACCAACTACTTGTAAGATTTGTTCCATGGAGGGTTGGGTAGTGATCTTTCAAAGATGCTTGGTTAAGATCCCTAAAGTCTACACAGAGTCTTATCTCACCATTTTTTTTCTTCCTAACCCGTACAAGGTTAGAAACCCATGAAGTATGCTTAATAGGAAAGACAATACCCCCCTCAACTAATTTGGTCAGCTCTTTAATCATTAAGGGCTCAAGCTTAGGATTCAAGGGCCTTTGTTTCTGCCTTACTGTCTTAGCATTAGGTTCTAACTCAATTGTGTGTTGAGCAATATGGGGATCAAATCCTTTCAAATATGAGTATTCCCAAGCAAATACATCATAAAATTCTTGGCATAAGGTAACAAAAGATTGTTTATCTTCATGTGAACAATTTTTTCCTATTTTAAGGAGTTTACCTTTGAAAATCTTGAGCTCTTCATAATGTTCTTCTTTGATTTGCAAGCCAACTTTACCCTTTTTAAGTTGATCATCAGTACTGAAAATTGACTCTAAGGTAACCAGACCTTTGGGTAACTTATTTTTCCTTAGCTGTATGACTTGATCATCATACTGTTGGTTAAGTTTTGCTTGATTAACCATGGAGAACTGATCTTCTTCGAGCCAAAAAGAAAGGATCTGTTCATCATTGTCAAAGAATTTCCAGTGAATGTTGTTATTAGGAATTGACTGCCTGACTACAACCTTCACATACTGCTATACTTTCTCTTTTCCAATGTCACCTGGAATATCAAACTGTGCTCCAATGGCTGCAAGCCTATCAACATGAACTTGTTCTGGTTCCTTGGAATAGATAGTAAGTTAAAGGCATCAAACTCCTCAATCATATTCCACACTCTATTTCTATAAGACTTTAGTGTGTCATTTTTAGCAACATTTAGGCCTCTTATTTGATTGACAATTAACTCACTGTCCCCATAAAATTTCAAGCAAGTTATTCCTCTCTTCCTTGCCCACTCAAGACCTTAAACAAGGCCCTCATACTCAACAAAGTTATTAGAACATGCGAAAGCAAAAAAAAAAGCAGAAAAATACTTAGCACCCTCCGGAGATACAAGAATTGCACCTCCTCTAGCACCATTTTTGCTTCTTGAACCATCAAAATACATCTCCCATAATTTATTCTGCTTCTCAAACTGACTTTCTGAACTTCTCTCGAGATTTGGCATTTCTGTCCCAGCTTCATGCAATACATAACTGCCCAGACCAACATCCTAAATAAGCTCATTTGGATTATCAACCATGTTCTCAGCTATCCATTCATTCAAGAGTACCTCAGGTACACTCACAACTTGTAACTCTTGTGTTGTAGCAAGTTCAGTATCCTCTAAAACAATAGAATTAACATTTATAGCAGATGGCACATAAGGTTTGATGTGATCCTTGGCAAGGGAATTAGAAGTTATAGTTACCTTAGTACTATACGTGGTCCTAAAAAGCGTATGGGACCAATTTGAAGATAAATACCCTCCAATTTTAGCCATGAAGTCTCTAGAAAAGCATAGAGCAAAAAAAGGAGGCAAATCTATGACAAACACATCTTGCGGGATTGAAAAATTGGGACAAGCATGTAGTGTGAGATTCAGATTTTTAATAACACCTATAGTGTTTACTACTGTCCCATCCAATTGAAGTACTACTTTTTCTAATGGCTGGTATTGTAAACCCAGCTGGTCTACAATCTTTTTTGACATTACCGAACTGCTAGCCCCGCTATCAACCATGCAATTGTGCACCAATTTATTCCCCACTATTAAGGAAACATAGAAAAGAGGGGCTTGACACCATCACTTTTCTGTGTGGGAGTATCCAAAGGTGCATTGGTTAAAACTAACTTTGTTTGGCCTAAAGAGACTTCATTTGGAGGCTTCAAACTAACTGGATTTGATAAGACTGACTATAACAAATTGATTTGACCAGGGATTGCTAAAGAATCCCACATTGAAATTGAAACATTCATTTTTTTCATACTTTCAACAATGTTGAAAGGTGTAGATATATTTACCTTTGGCTGCATCTTTACAACAACATGGTTAGGTTGCACTTGACTTGCGGATGAAGCATGTAAAGGATGCTCCTTACTAGTGTCATAACCTTGCTACAAAGTGCATGGTACTTGCTGATTTGATGGTCCAACGACTCCCTTATCTTTATTCATTGCTTGTTCAATCTCGAAAGCCCTCTTCTTGGCTCTAGTATTAGCAACAACAGATATTTCATCCTGGTTCACTCCACAAAATTCTTCTCTTTGCCAATTCAGGAGAATTGAATCATCTCCAGACTAATCCTGCTGTTGTGGATACCCCTCCTTAGGCAAATATTGTGCACCTACAACATTTTGCACCATAAGAGCTTGGTTGATCACACCATTAGAGCACATAGCTTGATTATGTGGCTGATTACACGGATAACACCATTCATAATCTGCAGCCAAATTGTTTTGAATAGGAACAAGCTCTTTGACAACACTAATTGGAGCTGGATTATAGGCCTGAAAAGGTCTTGTAGCAAAATTTTGTCTTGTGCCTTGGTAGTTACCTTGATACTGTTGTCTATTCCCCTGGAATTATTGTTGTTGACCTTGGAAAGGCTAACTTGAGGCCTGATTCTATTGCTAATAAGGCCTAGAATAGGACTGTTGTTTTTTCAAGTTCACCAACTTGTTACCAAAAGTCTGTAAAATAGTTTTGATCTCTTATAACTCCTGCGATGAGCCTAAGACAACACTTTCTTATTTATCAATGGCTGAAGCAGTAGCTGGCAACATTGGTACAATTGGTAGAGGTGTAAAAGTAGGTATCTGCAAAGGGATATTTGCATGAATCTCTAGAAATATAGGCATTGGTGGCCTAGGAGCAAGTTTACCAGCCTGTATTAGGTTGTTTTCAGCTCTAATTGCTATTTCAAAAGCATCTGGTAGAGAAATCCCTCCCATTGATTGTATCATAACAACTATATCACTGTTAAGAGCCCTCAAAAAGTACAAAAATGTATACTCTAGAGGTGGCCTCATCATTGTAGGGATTCTATCCCAAGTTCTTTGAAATCTAAAATTGAAATTATTCATTTACTCTTGTGGAGCCCTATTAATTGTAGTTAATTGTTCCAATCAAGACAAGTTATCAGATCTGTCCTAAATTTATTTATGCAACTTGTCTCCAAATTTGTCCCAAGTTGCAATTGAACTGACTGGTAGGATCCTATACCATTGCACAACTCTTCCTTTCAATGAAGTAGCTAGCAGTCTCACTGCAACATCCTCTTGGGTTATGTGATGGACTCTGCATAATGAAGCCACATCTCACATGTGTTCAATCGAGGTAGTTTGGTCTTCCCCCATGAAAGTTGGCAGACTCTTCAAGGCTACCATTGGAATGTCATTGTGCTATACCAAATTCAAGGGGCTCCCTCCATTAAAAGCAACAAAGGGTTGATTCCTTGGAGCGACCATTGGAGGTGGCTGAGGTGGGTTTACTAGTACTCTAGATGAAACCAAAGACAAGACATCAATGTGTAATCCCACAGATGGAGGAGTGGATTGAGTTCTTCTAGAATAGATAATTGTTGTTCCTTGCCTTTCTGTTGCTCTTCCTTGTCTTCTTGGTGGTGACAGCTGCAAATATTTGAAAGGACCTGAGCTGCTTCTTGTCTAAACTCTTCTCATAAACTATAGATGGCACTGATTCTGAAGTTCTTTCTCTCTACGGAGTCACCAAGTATGCACAATTGACTTTTGTAAAGTCTGGAACTTGCTGGTTGCATACTAAACCAACAACATAATATGGAACTAGTCCCACCGGGCTTGCCAAAACTGTTATCTCCTAGAAATGCACCCTACACATAGTGATGAAATTGAGCTTTCTGGAGAAACATGGGATAACTTCAAGGCTGTGGGTCACCTTAAGTTGAAATGAACCTCCAAAGAAGGCCGACTTCCTTTGTGTTATCACCTAAACTACTGATTCTTTGAAGGGAAAGGGAGAAGGAGAATGCATTAAAATGAAGATTAAATTCTAAGGTGATACACTGAACTTATAAGAAATTATGGAATGAAACAAGGTAATCATACACTGGAAAGCTAATGATTAGTATTTTACTTACTCGACATAACCCCTTTAGAATTATGCATCATTCTCAAAAGGCTTGATCTACATACATATCTCAAGAAGGAAAAAATGGATTTCACAGCTTTAAGGTATGAATATAGATTTAGAAAAATAGAGTTGAAAACTTGCATAACCTAAAAATACAAAAATGAGAGTAATACAAACATTAACACTAGCTTCTGAGGTAAACTTTTCATTTTATTCCAGATTCAAGTTGAGTTACAAAACATACATTTAATTAGAGAAGTTGATAAAATCACTAACTCTAAGGTGTATAATCAAACTATTTACAAAAGGAAAAATGCCTTATATAGAGAAGATCACCGGCTCCTTAGGGCTTACAAAATGCTCAGTCCACCGAGATAGATCTCCAGCCGTCTTTGATTGAATTTAATCGCTGCACCCTCGTGTCCATGTAGGTGAAGATTCATTCGAGAGAAGACCTTAAGATCTTTCACAGCTACATTCATTTTACGGTCATATATGCGCTTTGAGTCCTTGAATTTGAAAGTGCCAGATCGCCGACTTCAGAGCAGATCTATGTTGATTAACATTCTGTTGATCTTCTTGGCACTAGTCAAGCTGCCAACGATCACCTGTAGCTCTCTCTGATTGGCGGGAAACATTCCACATGGATTCCTCAATGATCAAAAGCAGTCCAGTGCATCTGTTGAGACGAGTGTCTCATCGATGTGATTCACGATCCTCATTTGTTATCGGTGACATGAAACCATTCTTTGAGAGTTCTCGTGGGGTCCCATTCTTTGTGAAAGCATTCTATTTTGGTGAGACCTCGATGATTATTTGGGACATCCTAGCGATGATGATATCTCTTTCTCACCGCACCTATTTCACTTCGGGGAGACCTTCCACCAATAAGCCAGGATGTCACAACGAAGTTTTCTCCTTTTTCTTCATTGACATCGTACTTCACCAAGACATCCTCATTTTCTGAGACAACATGGCGAACCCAAACCTCATGGTGAACTCCATTTCCTTTGGCTTACTCGTTCAGTCGGACCTTCATCAACCTCCGTTTCCTTTTCCGAGTTCAATTCGATATCTCCCCGAGCTCTTCTTCATTCGGCTAGACACCCGAGTGTCGGTGAAACGTTTTACTGAAGGAAAAATGTTAGCCCAAGACCCTTCATCTTCGGCAAGAGTTGATTGATGTCACCCCGAACGCACTCCATTCTACCGAGCTCTACATTTCTTTCGGCAAGACCGTGGCAAGTCGGGAAGACTTCATAGCGAGGTTCCCTAGTCATACCGATTCCCGCTTACTCTTCGGCGGGCTCCTTCATGTCGGCGAGACTCCCCTTCTTCGCCCAGACCTCACACCGAGGTCCTCTCTTTTGCCGAGTTGTTCACTGGTCATCAAGACATTGCCGGGTCGGGGAGATCTTTCTCTGACTTGGAAAGTTATACCGCAGGCTCCCTTTATCGGTAAGACCCCCCGCATCGCTAAGACCTTACGCTGAAGGCCAAATCCTTCGGCAAGCTCCTTTTTCTGTCGGGGAGACATCCTTATATCGGCAAGACCTTATGCCCATGTCAAACCTTCTTGGCGAGGTCTTTTGTTGTCGGTGAGACTCCTACCGAAGGCAAAACACATATTGAGGCCCCCCTTTATCTTCGGCAAGACATAATGCCCTCGCCAAGACATCACGGCGATATCAATTTCTCTCGGCGAGGCCTTTTCCAGTCGTCGAGACATTTTGGCGACCTGACCCTCCTTTTGGCGAACTGGGATCCAGTCGGGGTGACTCTCATGTGTCAGCGAGACCTCCTACCGAGCTCACTTCCTTTCATCTCCCCGAGATGCATATCTTTATCGGTGTTCGGCAAGACATCACCGACTCGGCAAGACCACACACCGAAGAAGACAACTCCTGCCGAGGGGTTTACCTGATGCGATTAGTTGGTGAGACTCAACGAAGTCGCTGAGACTTCACCCCGAAGAAAAACTCCCGCTGATATGCATATCCTTTTGTTGCCGGGACGATGATCGAAGTGTTGCCGATAGGAACCTGCAGGTCGATTCCACTCGCCGTGACATTCCTGGGGTCTTGCCGATGGACAACACAGAAGCATATTTAACCAAATGCATTATGGGTCGGGGAGACCTTGATAATCTCATGCTGATAGGATCCCAATGTGAAACATTCAGGCTTGATGGAACCCCTGCTAGTCGGCAAGACATCTGGAAGGTCTTGCCGACTTTCTCCTTAGAGGATTTTCATGCTGAACTTGAACAAGGCAAGCTTCCAAACTGAGTTCGCTCTAACCTAGCATCAGATTCATGACCTTTGCCCTAGTGCGAATGCTCCATTTGGCCTCTCAAAGATCTATCACATGATTATCCTACTTGGTCCAGGCTTAGGTGTGAAAATAAGGTAACAATTCCATTTCCTAGTTTCTACAATTAAGGCTTTCCCAAAGAGAATAGTATCATCTATAAATTTTTGGATAGTTGAGGGGTCCAAAGAGGTAGCAGATTTGATCCCCCTGATAGCACCTTCTTTTAGAAGTTTAAAAATATTCCGTCTTAATACATCCACAATCATGATGAAGAGATATGGGGATAGTGGGTCACCTCGCCTAATCCATTTACCCTCACAAAAGAAGCCATATGGAACACCATTAACAAGAAAAAAATACTTGATCATAGAAATACATTCTTTGATGCTCGATTTATAACAGGTTGATTGAAGCTAAACTTAGCAAGGACTTTTGGAAGAAACTTTGATAAATTTTTTTTATAGGATTTTGAGATATCAAGTTTAAATGCCATACTTGCATTATTACTTATATCCAAAGAATGAAGGCTTTCATGCACATAGAGATAGTAGCATCCATAATTAGATAGCCTTGGACAAAGCTTTTCTGACAATGGCTTGTCATTTTCTCTAGAAGGGGATTCAATCTATTAACCAAAATTTTGGAGAATATTTTATAGATGGTATTATATAATCTTATTCCTGTCTGAAGTCATCCATGGTTTGAAGGTCTAAATTTTTAGGAATGAGAGCTATAAATGTGTTGTTTAGTTGCTTCAGAAGTCTTCTAGATTTAAAGAAGTCTTTAGAGGCAAGGAAATAATCTTCGCCCACGAAGTCCTAAAACTCCAGAAAGAAAGCCACGGGAAACCATTAGGCCTAAGGGATTTGTAAGACCCCATGCTGAAAACAACTAATCAAATTTATTCAAGAGTAATAGGCCCAAGGATAGAGACACTAAATTCATCTATTATGGTGGTAGGGGTGCTATCCAACAACTATTCTTCCAATACATTAGAGTGGTTGACAATATACTCCATGAAAAAATGTTGGAAGTACTCAGCTCGACAATATTCTCAATTTGTTCTAAAGAAGTGCTTTCTATCCCATGATTATCTTTAAGTTTGGTAATTTAATTCCTTTTTTTGTGTTTGAGGGAAGAAGGATGGAAGAAAGTAGAGTTCTGATCTCCTTTTTGCTATTGTATTCTATATTTTTGTTTCCAAACTATTTCTTCTTTCTTGAGCACTTTAGACTAGTCTAGGTAGTAATCCTTCTCAAAGTGGCAAGTCAATTCAACCAAATCACCATTAGCTATTTTTGCCTCAATATCTTTGAGTTTAGCCATCAAGTCACATTTTTGGTGAAATACATCATCAATGAACCACTTTTTCCAACCTTTCACCATGTTTTTAATATTTTTGAGTTTTTGAGTCACTCGATACATTGAAGATCTATGAATGGGAATATTCCACCTAGTGGATAATCTCTCTTTGATTTTCTAAGTCACTGAGTACATTGAAAATCCTTGAGTTTAGCATGAATGTTGTTAGCAAGCTAAAACAAAAATTAGCTAACAAGTTTTTGATAAGGATCTAGGGGTTGTTAAGAAAATTCTTGGAATGATAATCGTAAGAGATAGGCAGAAAAAAATTATAATTGTCACAAGAAAAGTATATTGAAAAGGTTTAGGATAGGTTTCACAAGAAGAATTCGAAGATTGCTAGCACTCCTTTAGCTTTTCATTTTAGGTTATTCTCCAAGTCATGTCCTAAGACACAAGAAGAAAAATAATGTATGAAAGAGTGCCTTATTCCTTTGTTTTTGGGAGCCTTATGTACACAATGGTTTGTGCATGACTCAACTTTTTTCATGCACTGGGAGTGGTTAGTAGGTTTATAAGTAATCCTGGTAAGATTCATTAGCAAGTAATGAAGTGGATTTTGATATTTTAAAGGGCATTTCAAATCATGTTTTGAGATATAGAGGGAAATAGGCTCAACTACAAGGATTTTTTTATTCCAATATGATTGGTGACTTGGAAAAAAGGTGATCTACCACTAGTTACATGTTCACATTTTTAGGGGCAATAATTACTTGGACTTCTAGATTTCAACAAGTGGTAGCACTCTCTATTACCAAAGAAAAATATGTTGCACTCACCTAAGGTGCTAAGGAAATGCTATGGTTGCAACATTTATTAGGTGAATTAGGTTGTAGACAATGATTTTTTAATTTGATTAGTAATAGTAATAGTATAATTAATTTGGAAAAAAACAAGATTTCTATTCCCTCACTAAGCACATAGACCTTCGATATCATTTCATCTAGAGCATTCTTGAAGAGAGAAAGTTGAGGTTGGAGAAGATACATACTACTGATGAATCTTATTGATGCAATTATGAAGTTAGTCAGAAAGGAGAAGCCCGAGTTCTACTAAGATTCTCTTGATCTTGTCAAAATATGACAACAAGCCTTTAAATGTGCAAATATATTTGAACATAATTACTTGCAATAGTAATTTGGACTAAAATCCCCCCATCCCTTCACTTCTTCTTGTTGTCTCTACATATTTGGAGACTTTTAAAACATTTGTATCATTAATGTTGAGGATGTACGTGTATCCGTTGTAACAAATAATAAAATAGAGACTATCCTTAAGCATAAGAATTGTGCCTCCTCCCAAAAATACAAAGCCTATGCAATGCTATTTAGGAGGAGATAAGGAAAAGTGGCGTAAGATTCTTTTTAAATTTTATTTGGGTAGTGAACAAAAACACTCACATTTCAATTCTGAGTTGGGATAGTGATTGCCACTCTAGACTATATTATGAAATATTTATAGAAAATTGTTTCATAAATATGCGTATATTCAAAATTGGTATTTTTGGTTTCACAACTATAAGAAAGTTAGAGCATAATCATCCTATATAATCTACATTTATTTTATCATAGAATTTAATGATTTGTTTATTGTAACATAGTTTTATTTCTGGATACAAAAAGTTTCACGAGCTTTTTACTAGCTACCTTATAACTTAGTTTACACAAAGAAATCCCTACAATATACATTCTTGATAACTAGCTCTAATAGTACATGCAAAAAAAATCAACTAAAAAACTCCGAATCAATGCTTGTTACAAATCCTTTTACAAAAAAAATGTGAACAATTTTTTAAGTCAAAGTGGGTAGATTTTGTTAAAGTGAGATTTTATTATACTAGGAAGAATGACAACAATAGTACTAGGCAAAGTAGTTTGAAACAAACCCTTAACAAATAAAATTAAATGGGTGAGACTATGGGGGTGGTGAGACTATTTTTATTTTAAGTGGGTGAAGTACTTTTATGTTTTAGTTTTTATTTAAAAATAAGTTTGGAGTATTTAGGGTTATTTTTATATTATTAATCTCAGTTGTTCACATTCTAAGCTTTCATGACCTTTGAGACATTTATAAAAAAAAAGCTCCTTGCCTTGTTTGGGAAGCTACTATTTTCATTCCATGCTTCTTCTAGTTTAAATGGATTAGAAAGGTTATTGTGTTGTTTCTTTTGTTCGAAAAGAGGTTTTGCAATATCTATTGCTTCTTTAGTGTTGACCCAAGACAAGAATAAATAATACTAACAATGTTAAAATACCTTTTCCATAAAATGCAAATATAGTACACAATATTTTGCCAATATAATTAGTTTGATTTGAAGTAAAGATTACATAAACTTTAGCAATTTATAGAATAGGAAACTTTTTACTCATATAAGCATTAATATGAAACCAATGCAAGCTCTTACTAGCACAACCATAAGATTAACAATATATCCTTTCAAGAAACCACACTAGAAACTACTTTTGGAAGACCTATGGAGCTATTTTTCTATTATTAACCTTGTTGTTCACATTCTAGGCTTCCATGACCTTTGAGACATTTACAAAATAATTTTTCCTTGCTTTAGATGAGAAGCTACTATCTTCATTCTATGTTTCTTCTAGTTTAAATGGATTATAAATGTTATTGTGTCATTTCTTTTCTATGCAAAAAGGCCTTGCAATATCCACTACTTGAGTGTTGACCTAAGACAAGAATAAAGAATACTAAAAGCTATATAAAATACATTTTTCCATAAAATGAAAATATAGAACTCAATATTTTTCCAATAAAATTAGTTTGATTTGAAGTAAATATTACTGAAACTTTAGCAATATATAAGATAGGGTACTTTCTACTCATACAGACATCAATATGAGACCAATACAAGCTCCTGCTAGCACAACCATGAGATTGTAGCTCTTTTTGAGAAACCACACTAAAAACCTCCTATGGAAGACCTTAAGGGGCTATTTTTATACTGATAACCTTGTTCACATTCTAGGATTTCATGACTTTTGAGACATTTATCAAAGAAAATTTCCTTGTCTTGGTTGAGAAGCTACTTTTTCATTCTATGCTTCTTCTAGTTTAAATTGATTAGAAAGGTTATTGTGTCATTTATTTTTTTCTATACATAAAGACCTTGCAATATCCACTGTTTCTTGAGTGTTGACCTAAGATAGGCATAAAGAATATTAACAACTTTAAAATACCTTTTTCATAAAATGCAAATATAGAACACAATATTTTTCCAAATAAAATTGGTTTGATTTGAAGTAAATATTACTAAAACTTAAGCAATATATAGAATAGGGAACTTTTTGTTCATATGAGCATCAATATGAGACCAATACAAACTCCTTCTAGCACATCCATAAGACTAGTAATAGCTCCTTTCGAACAACCACACTAATACTGATACAAACATCAATATGAGACCAATACAAGCTCTTGACAACATAACCATGAGACTAATATTAGCTCCTTTCGAGCAACCACATTAAAGCAATATATAAAATAGGCAATTTCTGCTCATACTAGAGCAATATATAGAATAGGGCACTTTCTTCTCATATGAGCATCAATATGAAACTAGTACAAGTTCCTGATAGCAAAACCATTAGACTAATAATAGCTTCTTTTGAGCAACCACACTAAAAATCTCCTATGGAAGACAAGGAGTCACAACTTAGAAATCCACTTATTTAGAAACCAACTCCACATTAAAAATCAACTATGAAAAACCAAGAGTCACGACTTATATTTCCATATTAGATATTCTATTGATATTTGAACTTGAGTGTCCACATTGAAAACCCAATATTCTAACCAATTAAACTAAACCCCTTAAAAGTCGGTATCAATAAATTTAGAGGCACACTTATGGTGCAATAAGATGGGGTTCTATAATAAAAGCATTTGTTCTCTCAGAGTAGGCATTGATTGGATTGGGATCAAATATGGGTACTGTGAATCACATTCGAGAAGGATCTGCATACGGGGTAGGTTGTTAGGACCCATGACGAGAAGAGCTCTCTCCTTCAGGAAGAACAATCACCGAGATGTAGAAATTGCAGCAGCCAGGGATGAAGGAAGAGAACATCCATCTGAGTCAAGGTATCTCGGCCACAGGTCTCTGCACATCAATACATTTCTCAAAAGCTCTACAACCATTGACAGCCCTGTCAGTGAGTTTAATAAGAGAATCATTGTTATACTCACATTAATGAAAATTGAAATAGAACTAGAAGACATCCAATACTCAAGTAATCAAATGCGAAAGAAAGAGAACTAGAAACCATGTCTTAATATATATGTATTAGATTTTGTTCGTACAACAGAGAACTAGAAACCATGTCTTAGTATTAGATTTTGTTCGTACAACTCTCTCAAGAAATGAACCAACCACTTCTTACCGTATCAGAAAAACCTTCACCTTCTGTACCGAGAAAGAAACCACAGTGAAAGACCCACAAAAAAATTAACTTCAGTTTGAATGACCACAAATAAGGGACATAATTGATGGTGTCATCCGTAAGACAATGAATTCACAAAATGGATACAGATAGAATAGTTTACATTTTTTTTTTGAATATCTGATGTTTTAAGTAGTTGATTGCTTAAAGTGGCCATTTTGGGTGGGGCCGCTGCCTCCCCCCACCATGCAAACAAAGAAACAAGAATCCTATTCTATTCTGAACTGAATTCCTCATGTCGAGCCGGACAACCCTTCTTTACCCCGAATCGCCAATGATGAAGCTTCTCCATAATCCCTGTGAGTGTGGTATTATATCAGCATCTATATTTACTTTAGATTTGTTGTTGAACTTTTATGATTTTAATTTTGGTTTGTTGTTTGAAATGATGTTTATTGTAAGTAAATTTCTTGTATTGCACTACTTTCTCAAACTTGGTAAGAACATATTTTTAAAATATTTTGTTGAATAGTTTATGATGTTAATTTTTAAAAATTATTTTAATTTTTTTATTAACTATATCTTTATAAACACAATATATTTAAAAAATTATCTTAAAGTATAATTTTATACTTTAGTTTTTTAATATTTATTTAAAAATAATAATTTAAGTTAAAGTTAAAGAATTTATATTATCAATAGATTCAATAGCTATCATTCTTGTTAATTACATTAAAGGAATTCCATTTGTGATAGGGAGTAAGCTACTTCTTATAAGGATGCATAAAGCATGCAAGCCAATTGAAATCATCTTGCTTGTTCAACACCACGTTATAACAATGTGACATAAGTTGGCAGTAAAATCTTTAAGTACATGTAGTCAACAAACAAATAGTTATTCAACACTAATAAGTGCACATTTTCTAGCATACTTCAACCCTATGTGAGATGGGTTGAGATGAACGATAATGACTCATGAATGTCATGTAAAGGTCATGTGAGGCTTGTCAAGACATTGAACCATACATCAAGTTTGGAGTTGGAAATTGATCAATTTTGTTGTGATCATGCTGGCAATCTATTACGCTTGAGACTCTAATGAGAATTTAAATCACCATTTTATGAAATTTTTGAATGCCCAATTCAAAATCTTGATTATCATCATTCTTATCCATAAGACCACATCTCTTTGAGGCATATCATCAAAAAATTCACATGCCTTATCTATGCTTCCTTTTGCATATAAATCCACCAAGTGATTTCCACCATATAAGGAAGTTATATCATTTATACCCACAATTGCTTTCAAAAAGGTAGAGTTTGCAAAT
>VDFB02097497.1:0-16209 GCA_007258455.2 Sequoia sempervirens
GAGACAATATCCCCTTGTCTGACTCCTCTTGACACCTTAAAGAAATGGGAAGGAGAGTCGTTTATGATCACCGAGGTGTTCATGGTAGAGATCAGTTCCCATATCAAATGTAAAAATCTTTCAGAAAACCCAAAAGCTTTTAAAACTTTAATCAAGAACTTCTAGTCCACCCTATCATAGGCCTTAGCCATATCCAATTTGAGCGAGAAACCTTGGTTTTTTGAAAATTTGAGGGAGTGGATATTCTCATGAACCATAATAATAGAGTCCAGAATCTGTCTACCTAGAATAAAACCACTCTGTTGAGGAGAGATCAGCATTGGAAGAACCCCTAAAATCCTAGAAGTTATCACTTTAGAAATGATCTTGTAAAAAGAATTGCATAGGCTGATAGGATGGAAAGAATCAAAAGAATTAGCACTAGGGAATTTAGGTATGAGAATAATAAAGGTAGCATTAAGCTCTTTCAGTAGTTTACTAGCTCCAAAAAACTCTTTAACAACATTAGTAACATCATTAGCAACAATTTCCCATAACACTTGGAAAAAGAACATGGGGAAACCATCTGGGCCAGGGGCCTTATTCCATTCAAAAGAAAAAACCACCTTCCTAACATCATCTTGTGAAGGGATTTCCATCAAGAGCTTATTTTGATGATCATCCAAGACATTAGGAATGACCTCAATAAGAGTCTTCTGAGCATCCACATTCAACTCCTCTCCTAAAGAAAGAAGGTTAACAAAGAACTGAATGGCTTCACTTCTAATCTCTTCCTCCCTCTCAATTTTGACCCCATCTTTCATTATATAGGAAATTCGATTAGAGGCCCTATGTTTCATGGTGGTCAAGTGGAAAAACCTGGTGTTCTTGTCCCCAGCAGCAAGCCAAGCACATCTAGATCTCTGTTTCTAGTAATCCTCTTCTTTAGAGATAATATTATGATATTTAGAAAGGATTTCATTTTCCTTTAGAAGGAAATCTCCCACATAGCCATCTTTCTGGATACGGTCCTGAATATCCCTTAAATCTGTTGGATAGCAGCTTTAGACTCAAAAATATCCCCAAAGACTTCCTTGTTCCAAGTCCTAATCTTTAGCCATATTTAATGATGTTACTAGATGCACAAAAAATGACAATAAGCATATCAATGACTTTATTATTCAATTTCAATATTTGTGTGACAAACTAAAAATGAAGATGAGTTACAAATCATGCTTCTTGAGGAATTAAATCTAGCAATAAGGATTAATGAGCACCTAAATAGATTTCCATATTTTAGAGACGTATGTACACATTTGGAAAGTCTTGAGCTTAAATAATCAACATCAAATACTTTAAATTGTGGTTCATCATTATCTCATTCTACTTACCCATCTAAGTTTTAAAAGGCTAATATTTTTTTTTAGGAGATGATATGAAGCAAAATGTGAATTAGGTTGTCACTCTTTCTCCATTTCCTTAATTTAGGAAAAATTCTTTTAGGAAGCTTACTAAACTTCAAGAATCTATTGATAGTGTGCTTTAAATTTTGTTGAGTAATAATTTACTTACACTCCCCTCTACCCATCCATTAGATATTAGTAAAACACTTCCTAAATCATATAATGATTGAGAATATTCAATTATTATTATATTAAAGGATATTTCACTTAAACTTACACAAGCCTTACACACAAGTTTTGAGACCTCATTGATAAAAATGCAATCAAAGTTAAGAGGGTCAATTATAGTGGAAATCCATTTTTTGTTCCCATTATTAGTAGATTACAAACTTATATAAATCCATTTCCACGTTGTTCACACATAATTGAATCACTTGATGGTAATACCAATAATGTGGAATAGGAGGTCATAGGAAGTGGTCATGATTTTGCAAGAAATATTGAGTCTAATGTTGCATCTTTTCATCATCCTCCTTTTAATCCTCCATTTTTATTGTATGATGAGGAGATCTCATAAAATAACTATTATGGACCATTGTAAATTAAATCTCAAATGAAGGGATGAGAAAAATTCATAACATTTTAATTGACCCAATAAAGTAATATATGCACATATTTGATTTATCAGTTTGTATAAAAGCAATGACACCGTTATATTATTATTCAAGAGTTTCTTTAAAGATGATCAATTGAATGTTAATTCAAACCATGAGTTTGTGTCATCTTACAACTTTAATTTGGACCTAAATAAGTGCAATTTATATGACTTATTATCACCACTACATGTGGATTTACTATCTTACTTAGACATCCATGGTTAGAACATCTAAAATTGGTTCCTATAGTGGTGCATCAACGTGCTAAATTTTTTCATGAAGGAAGACTTATAAAGATAAAATGAGAGAGCCAAACCAAACATAGAGTGAGTCACCTCACCTTAGATACATAAGTTCCAACTCTAAAATAAAATCTATATGCACATAAGGAAGATATCTATAAATAATTTTAAGATTTATTGAAATGTAAACAACATAAAAAATAAAATAAGAAACAACAACAAAATAATAAGGGTGGAGTTGTCGGCCACTAATAGTGAGGGAAAAAGTGCTAAGAAAAAAGACTCCAAAGGTGACACGATTGTGGATGCTACTATGGATATGGGGATTGAACAAACTAGTGTTGAGAGGTCCCACAAACTGGCTAAGAACAAAAAAGGGTTCCAGTGGATGATATTTCAAGCAACTCAGAGTGGATTGGTGGTGGAGATGAAGGCAAGAAAGACACTGTTGAGGAGATGGAAGAGGAATTTGTAGAGGGTCCTAGCCATTTCTTATTACGAAACAAGGGGGCCTAAAATTAAAAAATAGAAAAATGAAGACCCAAATAAAAATCACATCAAGCAAGAGAAAAAGATAAAAATGACAGTAGTACTTGAATTTCATGCACACAATATTATATAGAAACCAAAGCAATAAGTTAAGGTACATCAAGTCCCTATCATTCCACCACAACCATGAGTTTAGAAGTAGTAAAGTGTAAGAAAAGAAGTGCCTAAGGTTGGAATTTTTTTGGGTAGGAGTTCATGGTGAACTCCTCAAACACCCTAGGATCACCTACAAGACAAAATAACTTCCACAAGAGAGAAATGTCAAAAATGTCATGCTATCATTAAGGATGCAAGAATGCCAAAGAGAATATGGAAAAGTACATATGATGCCTTGCTTATATAGGAAAGGTGGTGAATAGGAATAGATAAGATCATGACAAGTGTCTTAATCCTATCACATGAGACAATTAAGTCCTAAAAACCTAGGATAAGATAAGTTCTAGAAAAGACAATTCATCCTTCTAGAAGGAATCTTAGAGCCTAAGTAAAATTAACATGTGAATATGTCCCATAATTACCTAGTGAGTGAATTAACTAGGTACAAGACATTTATTCACACCAACACCCCCCTTAAGTGAAACTTAGGAGAGAATATTATTATGCAAATGATGCAAAGATATGCATTTGGTGACACGGGTCCTAGCTAATGCAGGCCATGTTAGGGCACCTTAAGTGTATAATTGCAAAGGCAATCTCTCAGCCAAATAGAGAAAGGGGAGAAACCCAGTGGGACAAAAGCCCTCCCCCAAAAGAGAGATAAATACAATAATGATATTCATCACAAATCCAATCAATATCCATCCACACAAAGGATGACAAGAGAGATCATACAACCCCCCCCATAATGAGATAACTTGCTGCAAAAGAAGCACTGGAAGCACACTTGTGGAGTAACACAAGAATCTTGAATCTGGAAAGCAAGGAAAGATACTTCTATTTGCTAGAAACCATATTAGAGTCACTCAAGGACTCAGGTCGGAATCATGATAAGCAACAGTAGACCTGATACCAAGGAACACTAGAAAACTCACAAATTGACACGACTCTAGAATCTATGAAGCAACAATTGATTAACAAATGATCTAGTTCAACTGAAATGAAGTGTAGAGAAAATGCAAACCTAATGCACACAAAAAGGAAATAGTGCATGCATTGATGAATGTTCACATCTGCCTCCATGAATAAAAATGACCTTAGATCTATGTAGAGGACATAATCAACTTTCCAATGCCACTTGAATCATGAAAAATTCAATAAATGAGGCAACAATTATGATTTTTTTTTTTTTTTAAGTTGAATTTAGCCTATAGGGAATGGTTTTTTCTAGCAAAATAGTTTAACTTTTGATTTGATTTTTGAAAAATATATTCACTATGAGTAGACAATAACAAAAACCCATAAATATTTTGATGTGAAGAACAAACCTAGATTTTTGATCCAAAGAAGCAAAGATGAAAAAATGAATTTTATTTAACCCTTCAAATTTATAGAAAAAGTAATGATGCAACACTTTTGACAATAATTTTTTTCTAGATTTTATTAGTGATATGTGGGGAATCTAATCAATACCCAGATGGGATTTCTCGAATCTCGAACAAAATGGGTAGCCCTTCTACTTTCCTTAGCCTACCTATATGCTGCATCGCCCGTTCTACCCTGTTCCGCTTCCATGGTTTCAAAACTTCCTTAGTGATCCAACAAAATATGTTAGATTTTAAATCTAAAATGAAAGTTGATCTTGACTCTCCCTCGATGCCCTAGATTCAATGTATTAGAAGCCAAGACCCCCAAACGCGACCTCAACAAAAAAAACTTCACACCAAGAATTGGTCCCTCCTCGATCCGGGATAACTTGGCAAACAATCAAAGCTCTTACCACCATGTGAGCTTATGCGTGAACCTCAAACACCCCGTGATCACCGTAAGAAGCGAGTGCACAGCTTCACAAGAGAAAAATGAAAAAATATCATGCCATCAGTTTAAGGATGCAAAGAATTCCAAAGTGAATGTACGCCACACATACGATGCCTGGAAAGTTCATATACAAGGTGGTGAATATGACTAGATAATATCATGACATGTCTTAATCCTATCACATGAGACAACTAAAATCCTAACAACCTAGATAAAAGATAAGTTCTAGAAAGATAACTCATCCTTCTAGAAGGAATCTTAGAGCCTAAGTAAACTTAACATGTGAATATATCCCCTAATTACCTAGTGAGTTAATTAACTAGGTATAAGACATTTATTCCACCAACATGTTGAACATGTGATTCAACCTAGCATAAAATAATATCAATAAGAAACATATGCCATCTAAAAGATGAGTACAAAAGAACAAAAATCAAAAGAATAAGAAGACAAAATAGATGACTATTTTTGGAAAGATGATGATGATATAGTGGATGAGCTACAATAGGAAGTACCAAAGGTGACACTTAAAAATAAGTTTGTTCAATAATTTGTAATCACCACTATGACATATATGCATATACACCTATAGCATTGATAATTTTGTTGATTTTTTATTGTCTTATCTTAATTTCATACCTTGACCCTATATTCATGTCTTGATTTGTGTGCAACCAAAAAAACATCTAAGAACATTACTTGTATTTTGACTTCTAGTGTTTTCTATCTAACACTAACACCTAGTGCATAAATATTCATGTCATCACATGCCATTGTGCACAAAACTATGTATTAGTCATTATGTTTTCCTTCCTAGACACATGGTGACTTTAACATATGTAAACATGGAAAATTTTGACCATGTAACAAAATTCCAACCATCAAGGAGCATAAATGAAAAACTATTGGAAGATCTATGACCTCTATCCCTTTGAATTTGGCCATCACTTGTAATACATTCTATATCATTGAGAGATAGGATGCCTTCAATGGAATAGGAATCTAACTGAACAAGTGACCTATGTGGATGCCTCGTCAAGTATCACCCCACATAATTTGAATATATCCTTTGATCTTGCACTCCAATCTCAACAATACTGCCAATTGCTTCATGTTGGGAAGAAATGATAACTTGATCACCAATAGGGCTCAAGGATGGAGCGACAACAAGCATCCTCTCCCTAACCAAGGCCCTAAAATATTGAGGCTATCAATTTGTATGATGGTAAACATCCATGTCACAAACCCTACCATGCCCTTGGCCAAAATGAGGTGGTAAATCCAAATAGTCCACGTTGAGGCCTAAATGAACCTCAACATCTAACTATTGCATACAATATAATGAAATTTGGTTGTTATTTAGATAATGACCATGTGCATTAAGAAATTGATGATAAATCAATGGATTCATCTTAGGGAATATGCACCTAGTCACTTGATGGGCCCTCACTTGAGTTTTGGAGGCATACCAGGGAAAAAATTCTATTTTGATAGTTTGTTTTGACACTCTTACTTGGATTGTACTCAAAGGAACATCACCATAAACCTGTTCTCACATTTGGGCAAGAATGGTTGCTAAAGTATCACTAAAATATAAATGAACGACCCCTCATGAACATCTAAGCTAAACTAAAATCTCTAATTTATAATCTCACAATTTGTTCTATACACCCTAGTGCTCAATGGGTCATCTAAAATTAATCTCAATTTATGAATCTATAAGTCAATATGTGTCCAAAGCCCATCCACATTAGTGTTACACAAAAATTAAGTTCTAATTTAAATTTGCATGGAAACATATTCATGACATGTAATATATGAAAAAAATACATTTAATCATAAAGGTATTGCTTTTTCATGGTTACCTAAAAAATATATTTTATGATTAAGAAAATCCAAAAGATTTATGTCTAGCCACCTCCAAAGAAGGAAGAACAATGGATAAAGAAGGGAAAACCAACAATACTAATCTATTTTCTAGCCACTATCCATATAATTATTCTTCAAGTGTTTGAATGTATTTACTGATCAATTTCTTAGCAAATGATGCACACACCATGAACACGATATGTATAGAAGATGATTTAATTGAAAAAAAATATGATTTATAGTTCAATGAAGAAATAAATGGTTGTAAGAAGGGAAGAGACATTTGAAATTGATATTACTTTCAAGAACCAAGAAATAGAGGAAGTTGTCTTGGAGTTAAGTTGAACTTATCACAAAAAAAATTGACTCAGGTTCAAGACTTACAAGAATAAGAACCTCTAATGCATGTTAGTTTAAAATATGCACCAAAGAGTTCATGTTTAATTATATCATATCTAGTAGCACATCATATATTATTTAATAATAAAGGTATAATTGATATATGCATGTCTTTTAATGATCCTTATGAGGAATAAATTACTCAGCTAAATTGATTAGTCTTGATCCTTGATTCTTGAATATGTTTGTTCAAAAATATATACATGTTATAAGACAAAAACATTTTGGGTTAACATGTATATAAGGTCTTTGTAGTCATTAGTACTTTGGATCTAGGCAATATTGTGTCGAACCAATCATGAGATTATCTTTGATTAATGTAGCAAGAAAGTGTTTATTGAGGACAAAATCATCAACCATAATGACCTTATGACTAAGAAATAGAATTTTGTCACATGTGCAATTGGATATGGACATGGTAATCATATTTTTAAAATTTAAGGAAATCCATTTTAGGTGGGGATGGATCTGTAATAGAATGTCTATGGATAGTGGTGATTTGGTCCCTTTTTTTGATAAGGAATAGGACAAGTAAGTTCTTCTAATTGTACTTTCAATTCCTTAAACTTGTAAACATAAGTCCAATTAGGGAGTTGTGGGGGGTAAATGTCACATGATATGGGATGGTATTAAGGTGAGCAAGGAAAATTATGGCAATGTTAGGATCACACGTATGATCCAATATGAGGAGATAAAATATGAAGGTAAATGCAATTTTTGACCCAATTAAACTTTGATTTAAATAATAATTTTCATGTCTCTACGATTTTTTAAAAGGGAACGATTGGCTAGGTTCAATGGAATTAATTTAACCAACCATATACTTTGTTTCTCCCAAGTTTTGTTTTTTTAGAATATTAAACATTAACATTTAATAGACAAAATGATAACCTCACAACTACTCATAGTGATGTAAGATAACTTGTAACTTTTGTTTAAACTCGCTAACTTCTAAGTGAAACAACTAACATTCATTATATATTAAAGTCCTATATAAAATTAAAATATGTTAAATTGGAATTTCTATCTTTAAAATAAAATAAGTCAATGTGGTGATTTTCGATTCCTCTTTTCCTAAATAAAATGAATTGATATTTTAATTTTAAATCTCTATTTTAGTTATGTAGAAATTATCTTGGGTGGATGCATATTTCCTTTCACCTCTTTATATCTCTACTTCTTGCTATTTCCCCTCTCCCTCTCTCTCTACCTACCACCCTCCCTCACTCCCTACAGGCCCCTCCCTCCCTCTCTATTTCTCTCTATGGTGGTCATTTCAGAAAGCAAAAAACACTTCATCATTTGCAATGATTCTTCTATTGGCCTCATATGCAACAGGATGTTCTACATTTCCTTAAAAGATGTGCAGTTTGTTTCCCCTCCAAACCACCCAACAAAAATATGGTCTTGAGCATTCCTTTGCCTATTCCTTCTCATCCCTAAGAGAGTATTTCTATGAATTTGGTTAATGGTTTTCCATTGACTTTCATCTCCATAATTGAGTTTTTGTGGATGTCGATAGATTTAGCAAGATGGCTAAGTTCATCCCATGTCACAAGACAAGTTATGCACATGACTTAGCCCAAATCTTCTTTGACTTTGTTTAGAGATCTTTTGGTTTACCAACTATCATTGTTTCTGATTGTGACTCACATTTTGTGGGCCATTTTTGATGATCCTCGTGGAAGATTTTGGGAGTTTCCCTTAACTTCTCCACTGCTTTTCATCCTTAGTCAGATGGTCAGACTAAAGTGAAGAACCAAAATTTTATACAAAGTTTGAGGATTTATCACCACAGTTCTCCTACCAAGTGGGATTTGATCCTAACCCACATAGAGAATGCATACAATCGGGCAGTTCACTCATCTATAGGTCACTCACCTTTTGAGGTATGTCTTGGTTTTCAGCCTTTGGCTCCATATGAGTTGCCCTTATCTTTGCCCTCTCCAGTCACTATGCATATTTAGAAAGAGCAAGATAAGGCCCAAGCCTTCATCCAACATTTGCAAAATATTCAATCCAAAGTAGTTCAAATTCTTTAGAAGACTCAAGTGAAGCAAAAACAACTAATGGATCATCATCATATCCATTATACTTTTCAAGTTGGGGATATAGTTTGGTTATACTTAGAAAAACGTTGTTTCCAAGAGAAAGCACACAGTAAGGTCAAGCCACTTACACTATTCTTGAAAAGGTGTCTGAAAATGCTTTTCAACTTGATCTTCCAGCTTAGTTGGGAATCCATGATGTTGTTAATGTTGATCTTCTTAAACACTACCATGAGTCGACACTACAGATTGAGCTTCCTATCAACCATCCTCTAGATGTTGTTCCTGATATTTAGCTTCCACTTGATATAATCAAGTTTTTGATACAAATACTCATCAGACTCAACATGGTTCCACCACTTCCTACCTTGTTGGAAAACAAGGTCAACTTTCACATCAAGCCCGTTGGATCTCTCACCATCAACTATCTCAAGATTTTCCTTCTCTTTTGAGAGCATTGGAGTCCAATTCCACTATTGTTGGAAGGAATGATGAGGATTCATAGGGTATAGGTTATAGCATAGGATTTAAATTATTATTTTAATATTTGTTAGTTTTATCCCATGTAAAAATTTAAAAGTAAAAGTTAGTTTCCTAGTTGTTAGGAGGTTAGTCATAATTAGCTAATGGTTATTTAGTTTTGCATGATATAGAGAATTGTTATTATCTCCACTTCATGTGAAGATTTGGATGATATTTCCAAATCTTTAATTTAGGCATATTCATGCCTATATAATATTGTATTTTCTTTCCACCTTGTGTCCATTCCATTCCATTCTTTTATTTCCATGTCCATTGAATCTTTATTTCCATTATTTCATTTCCATGCCCCTCTTTATCTCCACCCCTCTATCTCCTCTTTGTCCTGTCTATCTCTTTATTTGTCCTCCTCTTTGTCTTTGTCCTTGTCTCTTTGTCTCTCTTTGTCTCTTCTTTCCTTTCCATCCTCTCTCCATCTCCTTCTTCTCTCCATCTCCTTGTCTCCTCTCTCCTTACCTACCTTTCCCTCCCTCCCTCCTTCCCCCACTCTACTTCTATGTTTCTCTCATCTCCCTCTCACCACCACATATATGCCAGGTGGGAAGAGATTGAGAGAGGGTGGGAGGGAGGTCAGGTGAAGGTCAGGGGAGCGTCGAGACGTCGAAGGGATGAAAGGATCATGGGGGGATCAGGTCGTGGTTCGGAGGAGAGGATAGATAAGGTCAGGTGAAGAGGTATCGACATAAAGGGATCTAAAATGAGATAGAGAAAAATAGTAAAGTTGTTGATTACTAAGTTTGTATGTTGATTATTGAATTTTGAAGTCTAAGTTCCAAAATTTATAAGATCTTCTAAAACTTAGAGTTTACATTATAACTCCTAGAAATTAAAAACCATTCTCAAAAATCCTAAAACAATATACATGAAATATAACTTAAGTTAGAAGGAAGGAAATTTTCATATGTAAATTTCACTTATACATAAATGTGTATTTCATGTATATACTTTGAGAAAGAGAAAGAGAAAGAGAAAGAATTCAAAAGCAAACAATAATACAAGCATGTTATAATGAGCTCACATTATGTCAATGCAATCACATAATATGAGCATGTTGTAATATGCACACATCATGTGAATGTAATCCCATAGCATGATCGTGTTATAATGTGCTCATGTTATGGCTTGGTAATGACTGAGCTTAGGATCAGTCACTACCAACTTATAATGTGAGCATGTTTCATTATAACACACTTACATTTTCTCTTTTATGGGACCAAAAAGTGGAGTGGCCACTTTTTGGTCCCCTATCTTGGTGCACATGCCTTGATTAGACTAGACAGTGAACTAGGTGAAGTGGATTTTAATAATTTAATAATTAATTAAATAAATTATAGGTGCATATTAAGGGGAAATACAAATTAATTAATTTATTAATGTATAATTGATGAAATAAATGAATAAATAATAGATAAATATTTATTAAATTGATAAATAATGTTGGCCTAATTTAATTAAATAATTAAGACTTATTTAATTAAATGATTAGGCATTCGGGGTTCTAGGTGATGATTTTAATGTGAAAATTATTTTTTATACATCTAGTTATCATTTATCTAGTTCCTATATACCTAGTAGTCCTATTCACACTAGCTTAAGTTCACTTAGTAGTTAGTTGTCTCACCTCATAGACACATGATACATGCACTTAGACTTGTCCCATGTGTTCTACATATGTCACATTCTTGGAGGGTTAGTCAACTTTTATGTTTCACCTTCTTATTTCTACCTTGCCTATATATGCAAGGCACTCATTATACATTTTAGACAATCTTCATATTTTATGATAGACTTGGTTTTATGCTCATTCCTTCACTACTAGAAGGATATCTTGATGTCCTACATATATAAGGATAGATTATTATATATTCCCATATTTTATGATAGTTTTATATTGATTCTTGTTGCTTGAATTCTCTAGTGGAATTTCTTGACTTTTGCATTTATAGTTTGTTGCTTCAACAAATGAATGAGCGACCAAGTGTTAACACATGTACTGATGCATTATGATGGAATAATGGTGGTGAAAGAGACTTTATTTTAGTGTCTACAACTTAAAACCTAGGGAAGAGTTTACCACTAAAAGCTTTACTTGATGATAAGGTTGATGAAAGTACTCATTTAAGGGCTTCTATGAAATGACTTAATAAAAGGCGTGTTGTTCTTGAAGAGCCTTTGAGATTTTATCTTTTATCAATGCATGAACTACATCCTACCCCACAATCCCAATATGTTTGAAATGAATTAAAAATTAAACAAATGGTTCTCATGGTTTGACATTGAGGCTTAGATACTCGAATCTCATTTAGTAGGACATGCAAGATGAACTACTCTAACATGACTGATTAGGGAATAATTTAAAACCTGATGGATAACTCCCTAGATGAGGATCTAGATGAAGCTCTTTGTGTGTAGAATCTTTTTGAGACAAAATAGTGTAGAGATTGAAAAATATTTAGAACTAAACTAATAAATATAATTATTTATTTTCTCATCCTATGTATGGCATACTCTCGATAAATATGTATGATTACATATCTTTTGATACATCTATCTACTTATCTCTATGCATGTGTGTATGTCTATATGTTAATGTTTCAAATATGAACATATGTAGATTACATGTTGCAAACGCTAAGAATCATTGCGGTAGTTGAACTATTTTTGTGTGATTCATCATCTCCTAATATTTCAGCAGTGTTAGATCATTTACAAGTGGGTGTGTGATGTGTTGGTGGATGACCTAGTATAGTACAAGCCTCAAGGGCACCACTTTGATTTTTGTAATGACTACGTTATCCAATGTTCAAAGTGTGATGATAAGAAGTGTGAATTGGCCTTTATGATTTGGCTTAGAAGTATTGACCCTATTGAAGTTGTGTTAGAAACTACAAAAAGTTTTGTAGAAATATGGCTACCACAAAGTCTCATCTTGTGTAAAAGTTCTTTGTACTATTATTGAAGTATGTGTGGCGTCTATTAGAGATGGATGAATAATCCTTGCATTCTCATGAGCATCTAGGAGGTATTTTGACAAACCACAAACCATGAAAGTGTTACCAAAAGTACTACAAGACATTAGAATGGTCTTGACACTATTGTAGGAATAATTGTTAATAGATCCTCCTAGAACCACTTGCACTTTTCCCCTTCATCTTGGACTCACTTTGACCCATTTGTGTCAACTTTTGGTATAAGAGATAATTTCTACTAAAAGTTGACACATAACCCAAACCTTACTTGATCCCATCTACAATGATTCCTAGGTACTAATCTTGATCCTTGGTTTGTCTATTTCCCACCCAAATTCATATTCATAATTTGAGGGATTGGCCCAAGTCAATGTCATGGTTTGTGAAAATTAACCTAGAACTTTTAAATTTCAAATTCAAATTTGGGATTGACCCAACCCTTCCCACTAGCCATTATTTGTTGACTCGAAGTAGTAAGCATTTCACTAGCCACTTTTAAAGTTATGTTTGAGGATGAACCCTAATTATTTTCAAAAAAATGTGATAAGAGCATTCAAGAAACAATCATTTGCATAATTAGAGTATCAACATTGCATTAGCTACTTAAATTGAAATCTAGGGCGTTATTTGCCTAATAGTATTTTGTCTACAATCTTTTTTGAAAGTTGTAAAATTGGTACCTTAGGGTTTTGACCAAGGGAGAATCCCCCAACCTAGCAAACTCCCCATGGTGTTCTTAACATCACCAATTAGCTAAAAGATATTACAAACATCAAGGCAAACTAAAAATTAGATATCAAAGCTCATAGAGATCAAATCTACACAACAAAGTTTAGATCCATAGGCATAAGTCAGATTTACAATTGTGAATGTCACTTTGTAACTTTGTAGAAGTGATACGAAATATCTATTTTCAAAATTTCAATCCTTTTGTATACTGATAAATCAGATATAAACAACTTATAGTACATTTTTCACTTATCAAAATCCAACTAAATGCTATATATTTGTAAGTAGGAGGTATCTTCCACAGGGTGTCAAATTATGATATTGCTATCAGGATTCAACCGTGTAGTTTTTGAGTCCAACTCATTGACCCATGTTTCAATATATATTTATTTATGTATTACATTTATTTTAATCCACTACAAATCATTTCTGGCCGCTCATATATTTAAATTATTATTTTTATTCAATTGCTCTACTTATTTAATCAACCCCTAATCAACCCCTAAGATATTCATGTAAGGACATGCCTATTCCTTTAACAGTAAATATAGATTAAAATTTTCTATAGAATATACATATTTGTTTGTCCTTTCAATAAAATTTGGGCATCAAGAAAACTAACTCTGAAGAAGAATCATAAACCAATTCAAAATTATAAATATATTATAATCATAAGAGAAATGTGAGGTACTGTTTAATAACTACCTTCACAGACAAATTGAATCGACAGCCAACTTTAAAAAATTCGAGAGTTCTTGTTTGTTTGATTGAGTAGCCGCCTACCTACCAAAAAAACAAAAAACAAAAAAATCTTTTTTACCTCTCGTTAAGAGACGTAAGCAGATCGAACGGTCTGCATGGTTTCCTGTATTCTTGGATCGTTCATAATTAAAAGGGTATGGCCGAATAATTATCAAATGAAGAAACTTACTCTTTACACTATCCCAAAGATTCCATATAGTGTTTTGTCTGATGTTCACTACTGGACTCTGGAATAACTTATTTTGCCATTATAAAGCTCCCCTGTTTGATAATGTTATAGCACTCTGGCCATTGTTATTTGTTCCTATAACTTTCTTAGATTTTCTTTCCTCTACAAAATTCTTGGGGTGAAACCCATGGGCCAGAAGGGCTTGATCTGTTTCTGTTTAATCGTTTGCATTGTCTTCCAGTTCTTAGCAGCATGGTCTGAGGGAGCAATGACCAGATTCTATGATTTTAAGGTCCATATATCTACACCCAAAACTTAATGCAACCAAATTTTATGCATTTTGGTGTTATGACAGTGCATTGTTATGTAATATCATTTTTCAGAAATCAGCTTTGGGTTGAGTAATTAGTTGTCCATGAATGTATCCATTAAGGTTTGGTATTGAAATATCAAGGAGTGACTGATCAGAATCCAACATGTTTATCATTAGCAGATTAGTTGGGGAGCATTTTTTGAAGGAATTAGGAGGCATAATCATAACTTCTTGAGTGTTTGTATAACTGTTGCATTGGCAGATACAAACAAACACCATTACAAAGCTGTGTGCAAGCTCCACAATTGTCACAGTGAATGGAATGTTTCCTGGGCCTATTGTATATGGCCAGGAAGAAGACAGGGTTATTATGAAGGTTACCAACCTTAGTCCTTATAATGTGACACTCCATTGGTATGATGCTCACTGGATTGATTATATTTAATCTATGCTGTGCTTTGTGTTGATTTTTGAAGAAATTTTGCTTTGGTGAGGAATGATGGGTGGTTGTGCCACAGGCATGGAGTGAGACAGCAGAGGACATGCTGGTTTGATGGACCAGCATATATCACACAGTGCCCAATCCAAGCAGGGCAGACTTTTGCCTATGAGTTCACTCTATGGAAGCAAAAGGGAACCATGTTCTGGCATGCGCATGTCTCATGGCTAAGGGCAACTGTGCATGGCCCCATTGTTATTTATCCAAAGACAGGAGTCCCTTATCCATTTCAGTTCCCATATGAGGAACACGTTCTTGTTCTGGGTACAATGCTACTAACCATTAATACTGCTGTGTTTAAGAAAATGGTCATTAAAATGAATCAACATAGATGTTTTGACAGATTCTGATATGACGTTTGACTCTTGCAGGTGAGTATTGGATCCAGGATGCTCAAGGCATAGAAAAGCAAATCTTAAAATCAGGTGGAGGCCCTCCACAGGCAGATGCTTATATTATAAATGGACATCCAGGACCTCTTTACAACTGTTCTAGTGATGGTACTAAATCTCTATCAGAAACACATTTATGACTGAACCATTTTTAACTATCTGATCTTTGATGCAATTTACTACTCTTTTTGGCCTCATAAACAGATATATACTCAATAGACGTGATCCCTCGTAAGACCTATCTTCTGAGGATCATCAATGCAGCTTTGAACATGGAGCACTTCTTTGCAATAGCAAGTCATAAGATGACAGTGGTAGAAGCTGATGGAGAATATACCAAACCTCTCTTGACAGATTATTTGGTGATCACTCCAGGCCAGACCTTCAATGTTTTGGTAACTGCAGACCAGCCAGTGGACAGATACTCCATGACAATGGGCCCTTACATGTCTGCAAAAAACATTCCTTTTCAGAAAGTAAATGCAGTTGCTTACTTTAGTTACAGAGGTTTCCATCCTCAACAAAAATCATTTATAGCAGCTAACCTCCCAATCTTTAATGACAACCAGAAGACCCTGTCTTTCATGAATGGGCTCAAAAGCTTGGCAGATGAACAAAATCCCATCAATGTACCTGTGATTATAAATAGACATCTCTTCTTCACAGTTGGGCTTAATGTTTTAAAATGCAAATCTAAGCCTGAAAACTGCAAGGCACCCGGCGGAGGAGTTTTTGCAGCTTCCATCAATAACATAACATTTGTAAGACCCAGTATTT
>VDFB02097498.1:0-12959 GCA_007258455.2 Sequoia sempervirens
CCCTATAGGGTTGCTCATGCAGAGCCGTTACCTGTCGCGGAGACAAGGCAACGATCATGCCAACCACGACCTTCTCAACCCCCTTTAGTCTGTGGTAGCACTAAAAGGCGGATGAGGCAACATTTATCTTTTTAGTGTGTTACTACCCACCCCTAGTTAATTGTTTTAAATTATCACTTCTTAAATTCACTCTAACGAGGGCTATCCTGGCACCCCTTTGTGTGCCGACCACCCATTTAGAGCCACTTCCTCTAAACACTCAACCATAAAACAATAACTACAAGGATTGTACCACATAAAGAACTGAATTAATGATAATCAAGGTGAGGCATGACCATCTCACCAACCACAAGAAAACTCATTCATAGATTGGTATAATCCAAACATATAACCATTCCAATAGCATCACAAGAATCAAATTTAAATCGAAACAAGAGAGTCACAATAACCCACCTCTGGAATCACTCAGGTTCCTACAGGGTTGCTAAACTCTAGGGTTCCTTTGCCGAATTCAAACCTCCAAATATAATACATGAAATGATACAACACAAAGAATCATTAACAAATAATGTAAAACACGTCTCAAAACATGGAAAGAATTCTCATCAAAATGTACTCAGTAACCTTTACAGCACCCAATCTATCCTTTTTTTTCACCGTTATACTTACTTTCTTGAAATACCACATTCAAAGAATTATTTAAATAAATAAATGTAAACCATATTTTAACCCATAGCAAGATTATAACATCTATAAATAAATACATATATATATATATCTATTAGTGTTTACATTAATATTATTATTATTATTAATATTAGCCTCTATACATATATATTACATATATATATAGATTGAGGTTACCATTAATAATAACATTATTACTAATATTAATCCCTATAAATATATATAAACAACTATATACCTATTTCAATACTCGAAATTCATTATAATGCTTATCGTACTTAATATAAAACAAGGTCCATAATAAATACTTGAATTTCGCACCACGAATTCAGAATACCCGAACAATAAGGAAGACCTATAGCTTGACCAAATATAAAAGAATTTTCATTAACAAAATACTACCCTAGGCCAAAATCTCTAATGCAATACCCAAGCACTCGACACACAGAAACTAAAACTCAAACCGAGCTTTGTCGACATACGAATTCACCTCTGCACAAAAGCACGCACAACACATTAACTTTGGGGTCAGAGTGATGTATCCGCTACCGGCCACACCCTTCCCAATTACCCGATACATTTATTTCATGGCAAAAGCAAAGGGCGCAGGAAGTATTGACCATACCGTGATAAGACCAAATTATAATTCCAGCATCATGTTAGATAGAATACGCAGGTTGATGAATCCAAAATGAATCGAACCAGGCCTACATATTTTGAAACGGAGAAGACAAATGTGCCAGTGATACATGGGCACGGAATATACAAGACACCGTCATCCATTACGGACGCACCAGAAATAGCGGGTAAGAAACAAAAAAAAGAACTAGTAACAAAACACCCTACACAGCGAAACCGTCATTGGCACGGCGAACAAAGAGAAAACAGAGAGATTTAGGTGCCAGAAGGAAAAAGATGAATGAACTAAACGCCACACAGAGAGGATGGGAGGACCACGCAGTAAGCACAAACAGAAAAAAGTGGACAAATGCCCCTGTAAACAGCACTCCGCTTCGGGAAAGAGCGTAGGAGTTTATACTCGCAACAGATGGAAAAGAAGAACGGGGAAGAAGTCTGCTGCTGACACACAGAAAACTGGGTTGGGAAAAACATAAAATGCGGGACGCAATACAAAAATTAAAACAACACTAGGGTTTCCTTAATCTAATCTAAAATACGTGGATTTTTGCACAGTCTCGCAGTTTGGAAGAATACTTCAGTTTCAATATGAAATAATTAACATGCGAAATCCTGTGAAATCACATGATTCAAAACAATTCCGATACGAACTCCTGTATGCGCTAAGTACGGGGTAAAAAAAATAAAATATATAAATCAACATATTGTATACTATACTGGCGTTTGGGCGCCATAATCCAGAAAACAACACATCTAAAGTTCAACCAAAGTAAATTTCGCGATTTATGCAACAATACTTTTTCTTTTACAAAATACAAAAGAACGAATCAATAAAATTCAAGATCTGGAATACAATCCAAACAATAACTCTCTTATCAACTTCAGATTTACAAATATTTGTATTGAATAATTTTAGACATTATTATATTTTTTTTTATCTTACGGAAAATTTGCAAGATTTCAATGGCAGAAATTTTTAAACATAAAATTTAACACAGCCACAGATTCACTCTACAAACAGTGCAGCCATATAAAATCAAAAGCATAACTATTAGGACAGAAATTTCAAAAGGCACCTGGCGTCCTACGGCTGAAGGAGAAACCCAACCCTGACGCTTTCCTTCTCCTTTCCAATACTGCCCCCTTTTGTAACTTCGTTTCCGAAACCAAAATTCCCAGACAAATTTTCTCCCCCAAAAAGCCAAAAAAAATCCCCCTCTACCTCTTTCTTCCTCCCGTATAAGGATTTCAAAAGATAACTAACTTCATTCTCCGAATAACTCCCTTAGTTTCTCCAGTTTAATTATTTACTATTTATGTATTTAGTTATTTATTTATTTAATTTCAAACAATAATTTCTTTTGTTTTAACTTACTTCTGCTTAACTCTAAAATTAATTAATACAAACTTTTATAAACATTTAACTTTTAACTAAGGTATAATTAAACCTCAATACCTACTAACCCATTAAATTAAAAAAAAAAACTTAATTTAATCTTTTAATTCTAACATAATTAAATTAACTATCACTAACATAATAAATTAATTAAATCATCTAACTCAAAAACAATCGAAATATCAAGACAAAATCAGATCAACATGTGACTCAATAAACTCATACGAAAAGACGGACTTGGGTCAGAAAATTCTTCCTTAACAACTCCTTTTTAACCACATCGTACCCGTTGGGTTTAATTTGTGCTCGCCCTGTCCTGCCGAAGCAGGTGGAGTCGAGACTTTAATCTGCAATTCCTGCAAACAGATAAACATTAAGTAACATATAATCTCCACTGAAAACACATGGTGAAAGGAAATAGCGGGGTAATAGGGCACTCGCAAGCGAGTGGTACTACTCTGTCCCTCCACCACAAAGTACTGAACATGTCATCATAAACATAATATCATGAAATTACACTATCGCATATAAACTTAAAGAACATCATTACATAACAAATAAAATCATTCATATATAATATATCATCAATTGCCACACATAACACCACAAGTAGTAAGCAAATCAACTAAGAAACCACATATGATCAAATATAAAACCACCACACAGAGTATCCACAATATCAAAAGTATTAAGAGTATCAATGAATTGGTAAACATGGGAGTATTACATCCTCCCCCCCTAGAACATGGCTTACTCCTGGAAGCCAGAAAATAGATAAGGGTAAGCCTCTCTAATGAGAGATGCATCCTCCCAAGTCACCGAAGCCTCATCATTCGGATCCCATTGGACCCGCACCTGCTCAATATCTCTGCCCCTGAGGGTGAGACTCCGATGCTGAAGCACGGCCACGGGCTCTAGTGCTAGTTTCCCATCCTCGTCCTGCAAAGCATTCCAATCCAACACATGAGTAACATCAGGAAAATAAGGTCTCAAAACAGAAACATGGAAAACATCGTGAATTCGCGACAGGCAAGGTGGCAAGGCTAGGCGGTAGGCAACATGTCTGATTCTCTCTAATACCTCAAAGGGCCCAACAAAACAGGGTGCCAACTTAGAACCCTTTCCGTAACGGATAGGACTCTTTCGTGGACACACCCGGAGAAACACACGATCCCCAACTGCACACTGCCGATCAACACGATGAGCATCTACATACTTTTTCTGCCTATCCTGTGCTACAATAAGGTGCTCTCTGATACGAACCACCTGCTATTCCATATCTCAAAGTATATCAGGTCCAAGAAGAACCCTGTCCTCTAACCGATCCCAGCTCAAAGGAGTGCGGCAAGGACGACCATACAATGCTTGAAAAGGTGCCATGCCAATGGAGCTATGATAACCATTATTATAGGAAAACCCAACCAAATGCAAATACTCCTCCCAACGAGATTGTTGATCCATGATGTACATGCGGAGCATGTCCTCTAGCACCTGATTAACTCTCTCAGTCTGACCATCAGTCTCAGGATGATAGGCAGAGCTAAAATTTAACTGAGTCCCTAGAGACCGCTGCAAGGAAGTCCATAGTGCCGATGTAAACACTAGATCTCGGTCAGATATGATCCTCCGTGGAATACCATGTAATCGAACTATGTCCTCCATAAAAATCCTAGCTACCATAGACGTAGTATAAGATGATCTGATAGGGGAGAAATGAGCTACTTTGGTTAATCTATCCACAGTGACCATGATTGCATCGTGACGCCTAGAAGACATGGGCAGACCTACGATAAAATCCATAGAAATGATATCCCATTTCCACTCAGGAACCAAATTAGGCTGAAGTAATCCTGCCGGATGATGATGTTCTGCCTTAACCCTCTAGCACTCCAGACATCTAGCTATGAAATCAGCGATATCTCGCTTCATTCCTGACCAAAAATATAATGATCGCAGATCCGCATACATTTTCTTGACTCCTGGATGTGCTGAATAGGGTGCCCTATGGGCTTCAGTCAAAATTAGGGTACGAAGACCCTCTGCAGAAGGTACATACATACATCCTGAATAACGCAAAACACCATCAGAATCCAAAGGGTACCCAGCAAATTTTCCTTCAAGAGACTGTCCTGACTCGATCTCAGACTTCACCTCAGAATACCAACTGTCTGAAGAGAGAGCATTGAGGATTTGACTCCTCAAATCAATCCCAAGAGTCATAGCAGAAATCTCATGCCTACGCCTGCTCAAAGCATCAGCTACCACATTCTCCTTACCTTGAAAATATTTTACTTCGAAATCATACTCACACAAAAATTCCATCCATCTCCATTGTCTAGCATTCAAATTCGGCTACGTAAATATGTATTGTAGACTGCGATGATCAGTATGCAACTCGAATTGATGCCCCAAAAGAAAATGTCTCCATCTAACCAGAGCATGAACCACCACGGCCAACTCAAGATCATGTGTAGGATAGTTCAATTCATGATCTTTAAGTTTCCAGGACTCATATGCAATCACACGCCCTTCCTGCATCAAGACGGCCCCTAGGCCTTCCAAGGAGGCACTAGTACACACCACAAACTCTCCTGCAGGATCTGGTACTGCCAAAATAGGTGCGCTAGTCAGTTTCTCCTTAAGAGTCTAAAAAGCCTGTTGACACTTGTCTGACCACAAAAATTTATTCCCTTTCCTTTGGAGAGAAGTAATAGGATGGGAAATCCTGGAAAAGCCTTGAACAAATCACCGATAATAACCTGCAAGCCCCATGAAACTACGAACTTCTGAGACATTAGTTGGTACGGGCCAATCCACAATAGCCTGAATCTTTGCAGGATCCACAGAGATTCCCTCACCTGAGATGACGTGACCAAGATACTGAACTTCTGTCTTGTAAAAGTCACACTTTGCCAAAATGGCATACAACTGGTTTTCCCTCAAACATTGCAATACCTGCATGAGATGTTCTTCATGTTCCTCTATAGACCTAGAATAGATCAAAATATCATCAAGGAACACAAGAACAAATCTATCCAAAAAGGTCCTGAACACCCCATTCATCAAACTCATGAATATTGAAGGCGCATTCGTCAGCCCAAACGACATCACTGTGAACTCATAATGTCCATATCGAGTGCGAAATGTGGTTTTATGAATATCTTGCTCTGCAATCCTCAACTGGTGATATCCGGACTTCAGATCAATATTGGAAAATATCTTTGCCCCTCTTATCTGATCAAAGAGATCATCTATTCTGGGCAGGGGATATCGGTTCTTCACTGTTACTTTATTCAACTGTCTATAATCAATGCATAGACAGAGAGAACCATCTTTCTTCTTCACGAAAATCACGGGTGCTCCCCATGGAGAGACACTTGGACGAATAAACCCTTTTGCTATCAACTCCTCCAACTGAAGACAGAGTTCCTGAAGTTCCTGCATGGTCATTCGGTATGGAGCCCGAGAGATAGGCTCAGCTCCAGGTACTAGGTCTATCCAAAAATCTATATCCCGCTTAGGTGGCATTCCAGGTATCTCACTTAGAAACACATCAGCGGACCCCTTAAGGAAAGGGTAATCATCCAATGATTTCTCCCGACTATCATCAGTCTCGAGATCATTCACTGCTACCGCAAGGAGCTAACAACCCTGATGAAACAGCTGTTTTAACTGCATGGCAGAGATCATCCATAAAGAAATAGGCCTCTGAGTGCCCACGATCTCCACCTCCTTTCCAGAATCATCGGTACACCGCACTTCCTTACGGCGACAATCCAACAAAGCACGATGTGAACACAACCAGTCAATTCCCAAGACTATATCATATGAGCCCAGGGGTAAGATCCGAAGGTCCACCTGAGTTGCAAAAGCTCCCAAATCTAACTTACAACCCCGAACAAACTCTTCTACATGAACTTTCGACCCTGAGGCTAGTTCAACCTGCCAAGCTATGCCTTGCCTAGATGCCACCAAACCACATCGCCCCACAACAAAAGGAGATATAAACAAATCAGAAGCACCAGAATCAAAAAGTATGGAGACTTTAGTACCCTTCAACACACCTAAAGTTTCGATCACAGTACCTTGATGCTTAGCTTGCCGATTATCTACTGCTGCAAAAACCTGATGAGCTCTCCCCGCATCACCTACTGTAGGCTCTGAAACAGCTGGCCTCTGACTAAATTCTGAAGTAGTCTTCTATGGACACTGTCTGGCAATATGCCCTTGCTGCCCACACGAGAAGCAACCTGTACCTCTCCCAAAGCCTCTAACCCTAGATGGTGCATTTGACTGCTGAAAGCTACCTCTGGATGGTGCCGACTGTGCACTTTGTGCAGGCTGTGCAGAACGATCAGGTTTATCTCGTTGCCAACTTCGAAACTTCTTGCCCTAAAACCTATCCCTCTGCTGAGACTGCGATTTATTCTGCTTGGGTTGGGACTTTTGCTAGTGTGAACCACCCTTAGATTGAGCCTGAAAGTTCCTAGAAGACCCTGCAAACTGAGACTGCCCACCTTTAGAACCTGTACCTAGTGTTGGAGCACTGCCGATCTGAACACCAACATGCCCTCCAAGAGCCATAGCCAAGTTTTCCCCTACCAACTGAGCCTTCTCCACTGCCATCTCCATTGTCTTTGGCTCGAATACTCTCACTCCACCACTAATACGGGCATTCAGACCCCGAACAAAATGCTGAACAAGCAACCCCTCGTTGTGATTAATCCCGGCATATTGCTTGAGTTCATAGAACCGCCGCTCATACTGCTCAATGGACATAGACATCTGCTTAAGATCATGGAACTCATCGGCTCTGTGCTGCCTCCAATGATCAGAGAGAAACTGAGCCCTGAACCTATCCAAGAATAATTCCCATGTAACCATACTGATATCCAGGTGTAACTTCTGTTCTTCCAACCTCCACTAGGTAGAGGCGAAACCCTGCAAATGCATTACTGCACACCTAGCCTTGGTATTGCTACCAAATGGGTGCATTGCGAAGCAATGATCCAAATCTATCAACCAGGTTTCTGCTTCCAAGCCTCCTCCTGAGCCATCAAAGGTAGGAGGGTGAGCTCTCAACAAATCCCTCATATGCCCTGCTATTACTGCATCCTGATCTGCTGGAGCATCCCTGTGCCTTGGAGACCTTTCTCTCTCTCTTTCAATTTGTGACTCTTCCTGAGGTCTAGGTCCCAAATGATCAAGGAGTTCTCCTAGAAGACAATGCAACTGACCATCCAAACCAGGCTCTCCCTGATTCTAGTCACCAACTGGAGGATTACTTTGAGGATTTGAATTTTCCTCATGTCCCGAACCATGGAGACTCGGTGGAGATGGACTATGATGACTGACTGTTCGACCACCACCTCAGCCTCTTCCTCAGCCATGGCCACGACCTCTAGCTCGAGGCATGATCCTGCACACAGTTATAGTATGTAAGATCAAAGTTAACACAAGGTTGCCTAACGGACACCAACTACCCAAAGAACCCAGCCTTAGCAACCTTGGCTCTAATACCAAGTTGTAACGCCCCGCCACGCAACCCCAAAGGAATTAAGTAAAATGCAACCAATTTTTTTTTTTTTAAACATAGGAAAGAACAGCAAATAACATAACATAACCATCAATCAAATTGCATAGCTTAATCCTTTGAGGAACACGAGGTCGTTACTTAATAATTACCTAACCATTACATGATCCATAAGTTCATCCATTCATAACAGTAATTCCATCAATAATAACAATAGGAAACATGATAGAATAATATCCAAAGTTATAACATCATTATGAATTCTCCTCATAACCAAGTTACAATACAAGTACAATGCATCATTACAAGGCTACATTACAATAGCACCATGTGCAATAATATACAAGACTCTCCCAACTAGGTGGGAAAGATACATTGATAAAAGAATCACATAAATACATAAGTCCGAAACCCACAAACAAGAATCCACTGAAACTGCAACTCAGCACCGTAAAATGAACCTGCATAAAAGAGAGAGTCCCAACGGGGTGCGAAACACGAACCACTCGACCACCCCCGTGCTAGGAGTTGCAAAGGAAGAGGTTCCCGACCAAGACCAACAAGGCAAAGACTCACAACCAACCAAATGAAATCACACAACACATAAAAGCACTCAAATTTGAACAACAACAAAAACCATCAATACAAGGCAAGTGACCAATTCTAGAGGATTTTCAAAGGACAACACAAATATGAATGTTAGAGGGAAGTGTCATCGCATGGCTTAACATGGATTCTCCAGGCTACCTAATGCAAGGTACTGCCTCCATCTATTGACGGATTATCCAGGCAACCAAGCGCTAGGAACCACCTCCATCTATGGTTATCTAGGCTACCTATCTCAAGGAGCCGCCCCATAGGGTTGCTCATGCAGAGCCATTACCTGTCGCGGAGACAAGGCAACGATCATGCCAACCATGACCTTCTCAACCCCCTTTAGTCTGTGGTAGCACTAAAATGCGGATGAGGCAACATTTATCTTTTTAGTGTGTTACTACCCACCCCTAGTTAATTGTTTTAAATTATCACTTATTAAATTCACTCTAACGAGGGCTATCCTGGCACCCCTTTGTGTCCCGACCACCCATTTAGAGCCACTTCCTCTAAACACTCAACCACAAAACAATAACTACAAGGATTGTACCACATAAAGAACTGAATTAATGATAATCAAGGTGAGGCATGACCATCTCACCAACCACAAGAAAACTCATTCATAGATTGGTATAATCCAAACATATAACCATTCCAATAGCATCACAAGAATCAAATTTAAATCGAAACAAGAGAGTCACAATAACCCACCTCTGGAATCACTCAGGTTCCTACAGGGTTGCTAAACTCTAGGGTTCCTTTGCCGAATGCAAACCTCCAAATATAATACATGAAATGATACAACACAAAGAATCATTAACAAATAATGTAAAACACGTCTCAAAACATGGAAAGAATTCTCATCAAAATGTACTCAGTAACCTTTACAGCACCCAATCTATCCTTTCTTTTCACTATTATACTTACTTTCTTGAAATACCACATTCAAAGAATTATTTAAATAAATAAATGTAAACCATATTTTAACCCATAGCAAGATTATAACATCTATAAATAAATACATATATATATATATATATATATTAGTGTTTACATTAATATTATTATTAATATTAATATTAGCCTCTATACATATATATTACATATATATATAGATTGAGGTTACCATTAATAATAACATTATTACTAATATTAATCCTTATAAATATATATAAACAACTATATACCTATTTCAATACTCGAAATTCATTATAATGCTTATCGTACTTAATATAAAACAAGGTCCATAATAAATACCTGAATTTCGCACCACGAATTCAGAATACCCGAACAATAGGGAAGACCTATAGCCTGACCAAATACAAAAGAATCTTGGATTAACAAAATACTACCCTAGCCCAAAATCTCTAATGCAATACCCAAGCACCCGACACACGGAAACTAAAACTCAAACCGAGGCTTTTTAGGCATATTGTATACTATACTGGTGTTTGGGCGCCATAATCCAGAAAACAACACATCCAAAGTTCAACCAAAGTAAATTTTGTGATTTACGCAACAATACTTTTTCTTTTACAAAATACAAAAGAACAAATCAATAAAATGCAAGATCTGGAATAAAATCCAAACAATAACTCTCTTATCAACTTCAGATTTACAAATATTTGTATTGAATAATTCTAGACATTATTATATTTTTTTTTATCTTACAGAAAATTTGCAAGATTTCAATGGCAGAAATTTTTAAACATAAAATTTAACACAGCCACAGATTCACTCTACAAACAGTGTAGCCATATAAAATCAAAAGCATAACTATTAGGACGGAAATTTTGAAAGGCACCTGGCATCCTACGGCTGAAGGAGAAACCCAACCCTGACGCTTTCCTTCTCCTTTCCAATACTGCCCCCTTTTGTAACTTCGTTTCCGAAACCAAAATTCCCAGACAAATTTTCTCCCCAAAAAAGCCAAAAAAAATCCCCCTCTACCTCTTTCTTCCTCCCGTATAAGGATTTCAAAAGATAACTAACTTCATTCTCCGAATAACTCCCTCGGTTTCTCCAGTTTAATTATTTACTATTTATGTATTTAGTTATTTATTTATTTAATTTCAAACAATAATTTCTTTTGTTTTAACTTACTTCCGCTTAACTCTAAAATTAATTAATACAAACTTTTATAAACATTTAACTTTTAACTAAAGTATAATTAAACCTCAATACCTACTAATTAAAAAAAAAAAAACTTAATTTAATCTTTTAATTCTAACATAATTAAATTAACTATCACTAACATAATAAATTAATTAAATCATCCAACTCAAAAACAATCAAAATATCAAGACAAAATCGGATCAACATGTGACTCAATAAACTCATACGAAAAGATGGACTTGGGTCGGGAAATTCTACCTTAACAACTCCTTTTTAACCACATCGTACCCATTGGGTTTAATTTGTGCTCGCCCTATCCTGCCGAAGCAGGTGGAGTCAAGACTTTAATCTGCAATTCCTGCAAATAGATAAATGTCAAGTAACATATAATCTCCACTGAAAACACATGGTGAAAGGAAATAGCGGGGTAATAGGGCACTCACAAGCGAGTGGTACTACTCCGTCCCTCCACCACAAAGTACTGAACATGTCATCATAAACATAATATCATGAAATTACACTATCGCATATAAACTTAAAGAACATCATTACATAACAAATCAAATCATTCATATATAATATATCATCAATTGCCACACATAACGCCACAAGCAGTAAGCAAATCAACTAAGAAACCACATATGATCAAATATAAAACCACCACACAGAGTATCCACAATATCAAAAGTATCAAGAGTATCAATGAATCGGTAAACATGGGAGTATTGTACATTTCATTAATTAGCTGTTGCGTACTTCCTTAGTATGCTCAATATAATTTTTTTTATTTAAAAAATTATTCTCTACTTTTTAAAACTTTTAAAAACTATTGTATCTTTAAATTCTTAAAAATATAGAGTAAATTTTGGCTCTTTAAAAAATAATTTTGTTTTACTTTGAATTATTTTAAATATAATTAATAAATAATTTTGAACTAACTGTTTCATATTTTTTTATATACACTTAATAAATAAAATAAAATAAAAATATGAATTTTTAAATATGATTGATAAAATAATTCTTATACACTAAAAAAATTGATATATACATATAATAAAACAAATATAATAATATATCAAGTTTTAAAATATATGTAATAAAATAATTTTTAAAGGATAAAAAAAGTTTCATACTTAATATATAAAATAAAATAAATATATCAATTTTTAAAATACAATTAATAAAATTATTGTGAAATAAAATGAAATAATTATTAATGAATAAAAAATTGATATATATATATATAATAATTTTAAAAATAATATTCATTCATTTTAATTATTTTATTAATTATATTTGTAAAAATTGATATATTTATTTTATTTTATTTTATTAAATACTTACTAGCATATATATTATTTATTAATAATATATATAAAATATGTCGAGAGATATCAGCACGTTAAATCTATTGTACTATTATAAAATAGGTGCCTTGACAAAGATATCTCTTGGCGTATTTTATATATATTAATAAATAGTATATATATGCTAGTAGCATTTGCAGCACAACATGAAAGACAATATTAGAATTACTTTTAGTTATAGAATTAAGGTTAGGGTTAGATATATGTTTAGTTAGGGTTGGGGTTAAAAATAATGTCAGTGTTAGTTTTACGATTAAGTTTAGGGTTAGAGTTAGACTGAGAATTATTGTTGAGATTGAATCATAACCCTAATCTAACCTTAACCTTAAACCTAATTGAACCATAACCCTATTTGTAATTGAACTTTAACGCTAACCCCAACCCTAACCCTATCATTGAACCCAAGCTTTATCCTAGAACCCCAACTCTAATTAAATGGTAAACCTAACCTAACCTTAGCCACAATGTTAATCCCAGCTCGTCTATCTATAATTATAATCTTAATTACAATTATAACCCTAACCATAATTATAATTCTATTCATAATCCTTAGTTTAACACTAACCATAGTTCTCATGACAACCTTAACTCTAATTATAACCCTAATCAAACCCCAATCTTAACCTTA
>VDFB02097499.1:0-28968 GCA_007258455.2 Sequoia sempervirens
ATTATAAGAAGGATTATCGACGTGTCAATGATTCCTTCATCATGCACATCAATTGGACTTTGTCAAAAGGCTATCATATAAGAATGTCCCACATTGCGAAAGAGTTGGTTAAAGGCTTTAGGTACTGGTTCATTCAATTCCACAAGTTCACGTACATAAGAGTTGAAGGATTCTCAGGATTCTCGTATTGACTGCCCTAGTATCCTAATGATAGGATAATTTTGTTGGAGTTGACCCAGCAATTGTGGACTCCCCATTCCTTGTTACAAGACAAGCACCATGTTAGAGTTCCATACCCCACCACATTCGGACAAGGAATGTATTCATGCCCTATCCCATGTGTTGAGTATTCAGAGAAGTAGCTTGTAGAATATAACTTTGAGGTACATACAAAAAGAGAAGGTTTGGATCCTCTAGGTAAATTGAAAAAGCAGGTTGGAAGGTAATATATGCATAGGCTACACATTGAAGATTTATGGGCGAATTGTGATAGTGACAATGAGGTCAGAAGGAGGTATTACATGAGGATGATGGCCAAATTTGTGAAATCTATCAATTTGTTCCTAGTAATAGACCAAGTGGTTGAGGAGGATAATGTTCTCAATGCAATATACAATGCTTTAGTCAATGTGTCATTGCCTATTATTAACTGGACTGATCCAAAGGTCACAGATTTGAATATTGTCACTCACCCAATGGAGTGGAGAACTAAGAAATAGATTGATGATAAAATAGCCCAATTGCAACAACATGGTGTGGAATTGACATATGGAGAATTAGAAGATGATAAAGAGAGACAAATAATGGTGTCACTGCGGGTTCTTCAGGAGAGGCACCCAAGTCTCCACCCATCACTAGATCCAAGAAGAGAAAAGATGCATCAAAGTGGTAGCCTAAACAAAAGGTGTACACTAGAAAGTCAATTGAAGGGCAAAGGCCACCAAAGAAGCCCAAGAGAATGGGAACCTTTGTTCCTGATATGCCAGCTATCTAAGAAGAAGGGTCTCCACCCTAGGAGGAGGAAGAAGCTAAGTGACCATACTCTCCACCACCCATCGCCTCTGTACTTCCATCAACTGTTGCCACTATACCATCTCCCTCCCCTCTTCATCCATTGTATGTGTCATCTCCTCCTACTGTGGACATCTTGTTCCACCTCACTTCTACTTCCCTGACCACTCTGGTAGTTGTGGTAGATTCTTCTTCTTCTACTACCTCTCTACTATCATCTTCCTCACTCTTTCCTACATTGCCAATTGTCTCCACCATGCTGCCTTCTATGCCTACAACTTCTATGGCACCTATCACCTTACTAGAGACTTTTTTCTCCTACTTACAAAATGTGTCACCTCAATTATTTGAGGTTATTTTGTACCCCTAGGTTAAAATACTCATGGCTCAACTTGTTACAACATTTCCCATCCCTCCACCTCCTACTAAGATGCTTAAGATGGAAGCCACATTGCAAATATGAGGAGATGGAGAGGCTGAGGAACATCCTAAAGAAAAATTAGTAGATGTCACTGAGGAGCTTGAAGATTCAGACCAGTATGACTATTATGAGCACATTGAGGAGGGCCTGAGGATAGATCTTAATAAAGTGGCCTTAGACAAATAAGGGCAGCAAACGCCCAAGGATGGAGCATTAAGAAAATTTGACACTTACTATGATGTAGAAACCTTAGACCAAGAGCTTGAGGGTGAGAAACCTGAGGGACAGGATGATAAAGAAGTGGGCCTAGAGGAGCACCACTTCGAGGAAGGGAAGATGGATGCAGAGGTTGATGTGGAGAAAATTGATGAACTACCAAAATATGACCAAGATGAGGGCTCGTAAAATGAATAAGTGCCTCCAAAGGGAGAGCAAGATAAAGAGGAAAAGAATGTAGATAAGAAGGATGCCAAGCCTGATCAAGAAGTTGATATTGAACATGTAGAGGGTGAAAGGCCAACACAAGAAGAAGATATTACTGAGGGAAATGAAGAATCAATTGAGCCTGATAAGGGGAAGGAAATGATGCAAGAGGAGTAGGAAAAGGAAGAAGAGAACATTGGAGATGCTCCCAGGCATGAGGAGGAGGAGCTTTCAAAAGATCAGGAGGAAGGGGAAAATGAATTCAATACTACATCCCTTGACCACCAAATAGAAGTTCCTTCATGGCTAGAGCAATAGTTGAAGAGGAAAGCTCCTATATTTACAGATCGTAAAGCTCATTTAGAGGTAATACTATCTCAGACACAAGTGATGAACCGAGAGAAGACAAAATCAAATATTAGGTCTCACATCACAACAGATGCCTTAGGCTCGAGGATATTGCAAGTGGCCACCCCAACAACAGATAAGGATGCAGACACCCTTTAGGACAAAGACTATTAGGTGACAACCATCAACTTGGGGCCCACATCCAAATCCCAAAAGATTGATGAATTCCAAAGGTAGGTTACTACAATCCTCTAGCAATTTAACAAGGATCAATCCACCAAGGAGGAATTAAAAGCACACGTGGTAGAATTGACTACCTACATACAACAATGGGCTACAATTAGGGAAGAGGCCCCAATAGAATCACCAGTGCCTGCCTTGCTATCCAAGGAGGAAATTAATAAGATGGAAAAGATGTTCAAAGAATTGGACTAAGTCCACCTCAGATTAGTTCAAAAGATTCATTGAAATGGGCAACAAAGGCATCCATTATGTAGTCAAAATGCATATTCATTATTTGATTTTGCAAAAATAAATTGAGGAGGAAGGCACTTGTAAAGATTTCCTTGATCTTTACAAAATCATGCATCCAAGTTGAAAAGCATTTTTAAGTTCTCTACAAAAATTTGGGAAAAGGAGCTAGCCTTGCCAAAGGATGATCACGACTTGCCAGACGCCTGCTTTCATACTCTTGAATTTAGAAAGGTGATTCTAGAGAGGTATTTGATTGAATTAGATGATGTTCATGCCAGTGTTGTCACCCACTTGGTTGAAGGAGATGGCCTTCTAGAATTGGTAATAGGTTATAAGATGCTAGCCCAGGAGTTGGATCAAGAAGTAATGAAACGTGAGTTTTACAAAAGAATAGAACATGAAGCCGATGACACCTTGTTGATAGATTTTATGGATTTTGTTGCACAAGCTTTCTTGGAGTCAGAACAAATGGTCAAAGTGGGAGATACATTTGTGAAGCACCACGAGGAAATAGTGAATGATTTCAAGGGAATTTCCCTCTGCATTACTAAGATTGACTTCACCGAATGGGATAAACTCTAGGCTATTATTGGAAAGTTTGTTTACTATGCTTCATTGCAAAAAGAAGTTGGAACTCCCATCATAGAAGATAAATACTTATTAAAGTAGCTAAAAGACAAAATTAGCTATAGGACAAAATAGAGAGAAGACAAATAGCCTATTTTATATTGAAAATTTTGTACTCATATTGAGTGATGTGAAAACCCTAAGTTAGAATGAATCTAGACCATTCATTGTAAATTGATCTTGACCATTCATTCTACTTTTTGAAAACTATAAATAGGAGCATCCTCTCATTTTCAAAGAGAGAGATGAGTTGTTGTGTAAAGGAATTTTGTAGCAATATATGTAAGAAAAGCATTGAAGTTGATGGTTTCTTTGTGTATTGTTCATTATGTGTGCATGATAAAGCCTCCAAATGTTTATTTTAGCTTAGTCTATTTATTGTTCAAGTTCATTTTTAGTTAGCTAGTTCATGTTCAACTTTAATGGTGATTGTATGTTGTGGTATTTGATGCACTTCCAACTCATACTTTTAGCAATTTATTGATGATAAAGTGTTGTGTAAAGTTAGTTTGAGCTCTTTTATTTGTTTCACTTAAGTTCAAATATTTATTCATGTTAAATAGGTGAACATGGCACAGTCTAAAAATCTTCAAAGAACCTCAAAAGATTGCACTAGTTTTGTTATACTGTAGATGAATCTTGGTTAAAAGAAAAACTCAGAATGGGTTGTTTGTCTACTACAATATCAACCATTGTTATTGTTGTTCATAGTATTAGATTTAGTAAAACTTCTAAATCCTTAAACCTTTTGACTTTTATTTTAAAATCTGAATTGAACATAAGTTCCAACATCACTGCATAGCTAAATCTGATGATTGAAACAAGATTCAGGTTATTGTTGTAATAACCCATTTGAAATTATTACTTAATTAACATTATTGTAAATGACACATGAATATATTCAAAATTAAAAAGACATAACTAGTGGCTAAAGTCAATCATAGCTACACATGTCCATTTAAAATGAGTCAAAATTCATATATTTACTTCAAAAGTCAAATTACAATATTAGGTTTGACTTGGCACCTAAGGCCACAAATTCTTTACATTGTATACTTTTCATCGAGTACATGCATGAATTGCATCATGTTACATCATAGACTATAATATTCTTATGAAAAACTAAGGTTCTTCTTGGGCGCTTGCCTCCACTGGTGGATGAGAACATGGTTAGATCACTTTATCACTCAACCATGAAGCTTACGCTTCCCTAGTATTCTTCTGACTTGAAGAATTCCTAACCCTATATGAAAAGTTTAGCAAGAGAACAATTTGCAAGGTGGAATCTAGTGCATTCCCATACATCAACATGCAATTTTCTATCGACAAGTTAGAAAAGAAAATGCAAGATCTATGCGAGGAATGACAGAGAGTGAAATCATAGATTTCATACATACATAATGAACTAAATTGCTTGGCCAAGCATAATAAATGTGTTGCAACAAAAACAAACAATAGGTTTTGGTAAAGAAAACCTATACTCTCTTAACTCCATTTCGGCACCCATCCTGGAAGGTAAATTTCTACTAAACATCACATAACAACTATCTTCCCTCTAGCAACATCTACCTTGAGGTGCTCTAGTCAACTAAGGTATCACTATCTTGTTTAGAATATTCTTTCACACTTGTTTTCAATAAGAATCAAATTCTAATTTACTCTCTAAATAGAAATTAAATTTATGAATTCAATAAAGAAATTCCACAATCAGTCATATCATTCTTATGACTATTATATACTTTTTATCATAAGCATTTTACATATAAAATGTAGTAAGAACAAAAGAAGGTATGTCACAAGTATGTGCATGTACATAGATGAAGTCTATGTGCATACACATATATGTGCCCACTTAAGTTTTAGATTTGTGTATACTTTCTGAAATAAAATATTTAAATAATATTGCAGTTATAAAATAGTGTTCCATTTGATGCTTCTTGTCAAAAAAATGAAGAATCAGAACAAGTCTATGTCAATAGTTTCACTCATATTGTTATTTCATTCTCACATGATTTGTATCATTTTAAAATTGTTGTTTACATATTAACATTCATTGTTTAAACAAAACAAGTATTGTTTTATACTAAATAGTTATAAGACAAGCTATTTGTATATGAGCATTCATTGCTTAAACATAACAAGCATTGTTTCCTACTAAATAGATATAAGACAAGTTGTTTGCATATGAATATTCATTGCTTAAATAGAACAAGAATTTTTTCCTACTAAAGAGATATAAGACAAGTTGTTTGCATATGAACATTCATTATTTAAAAAGAACAAGTATCGTTTCCTACTAAACAGATATAACACAAGTTCTTTACATATTAACATTCATTATTTAAACATAACAAGAACTATTTCCTACTAAATAGATATAAGACAAGTTGTTTGCATGTGAACATTCATTGTTTAAATAGAACAAGTAATGTTTCCTACTAAAAAATTTAAGAAAATGAGGTTGTTTTAGCTACATAGATAACTTAAACAACAAAACAATGTCGTGTACAAAAGATTATTCTCTGTTTGCATCATTGCAATATTTTTTCAGACTAAACAGTTACATTTAATGATAGAAAATATCATTTTCCCAATAGAACATACACTGTTTACAATTTCTTATTTACTATAATTTCAAGTTGTTTTTCCAATAACACTACTATCTATAGCTTCTCTTTTGTCAAATTTCAAACAAGCCAAGAGTTTTCTTTAACAATCGAATAACCCTATTTATTCATAAAACAAAATGACTAATATTCAAATCTTGAACAACTTTCATCTCTGAAATTCATTGTGCAACTTAATAATATAAAGGATCTAAGTTAATCATGCTTGTCGAGGTAAAACTTAAACAAGTATTTCAGTCAATAGGGAAACATAGAAGTTTTGAGTTCTAGCAGAACTCATACCTTTTTGGTTTATTCAAAGATTCACAGGTCACTCTATGTCAACCATTTATATGGGTTTGGTGCATTTCCTTCAAGTAACAATAACATGCATAGAAATCAATCTTAAAAACACGTTGGTTTCACCTCTAAAATTGACATGCAAATCTTTTAGATGTAGGAAAATTTTCCCTTCAATCTTACAGATTGAATCCCCTCTTGGTTTTATCAAATTTTAACCCATATTTCACCACCTTTCCTTTGGAATGAGGTGGCATATGATATAGAGAATAAACTTTGAGCCTTTGTTTTAGCTTCTTCATATCGGCCTAGCTGATATGAAGAATATAAAACATATTCAAAGAACACATCATAGGGTTAATACCCTTTAGGAAATTGATGGTTGATCCACAAGCATCATAAGAAAATATAGAGAATCAAAGTTGAGACTCTGAATAGCCATTAAATGGCTAGCTTGAGGTGCGAGCTTAATAATAGTCATATCTTAATAATCTTTTTGGCTGGGCCTAGCCATGAAGGTTGGCTACATGACTTCAAACAAATCACATATAGTATTGGCCATAGGTCGGGCATCCCAAAGCTAGGGTCGACACCATTTACTCAACTCAAGCTTGTGATTACAACTGGAAAACATTTTTTTACAGTGAAAGATGCAATCAACTTAAATGGTAAAATCCACTGTTCATACAATGAATGGAATTCTATAAAAGAAAATTATTTTTTTCTTACTATGAAATTAGTTTACTTGTAATATTGAGCTTGTGTGAATTTGTTCCTTGATTTTTCCTTCACCACGAGCTCTTTTTTTTTGCTTTTTCCTTCAAATCTCCTCTTTCTTTGCCCCCGACGCTATGTTCAAGATGGAAACAACATCATTTTTTTTTGCATGCCACCAACGAAGGCATTATTGCCTTACCCTTGACCATTACACATTAAAATTATTTCCATTATTATCACGACATACCACATCCTTCATGATCTTATTTGATTCTTATAGCAATATGATATTAGTATATTATTGATTATCAAATTTGAATTCAATATAAACCATTTTGAATATGTGTACGTATATATGTATATGTATGTATATATATATACATACAAACATATATATATATATATATATATACATACAAACATATATATATATATACATACAAACATATATATATATATATACATACATACATACATACATACATACGTACGTACATATATATATATATATCACACACATATATATATGTATGTATGTATGTATTTAAAGATGGTTTCATTCTTATTTATCATGTCTTCAAATAATGTAAATATATGTACATTTATATATATATGTATGTATTCAAATTTTATTTATATACATGTATATATATTTATGTATGCATTTGTGTGTAAGTTGTTTGTTTTGGTATGGCTTATAAGTTCCATTATGCTTTTATTTTAATTAAGGAAAAGATATTTAATCTCATTTCGAGCTCCCATATATGTAAACTAAAAGAATTTATTTTCCTTGTCAGTCATTCTTTTAAATACTTACTTTCATTTTCTTCAAAACACAGAGTTTGAGTAGACAATCTAATCTACAAGTCGTTCATTTCCATTAACTGAAACAATTGAAGTCATGAAATTACACTCTTCTATATATATGCAAAAATAGTTCAAATGCAAATCATCATGCCATTTGTGGAGTGTGCACCTAGATTCCAACTGGCTTATCGTTTGATCCAACTAAACAATCCTACTTCAATCGTGTTCTTGTCCTTCAACCTGTCATTTTGCAACTGCACACAATTGCACTTGCAAATTTGTTAGTAACCTTCAATTCTTGAAAACATATAAAATAATTTTTGAAAGTTCATAAGTCAACATCAATCAACTTCTTTCATTCAATTATTTTGAAAATTCCAAAATTTTCATTAAATATATATTGAATTTCTTCAATAATTCAATTTAACATAATATAATAATTATGCCATAAAATTGGGTTATGACAGTTGTCTTAACATTTGCTGCTACTGTTTGTAATTTCTAGAACTTTGAAACTTTGTTGCAGACCCAAAACTTCCAAGCTTCGTAAACCATAAAGGCTCCTTGTGATTACCAACAAATCACACATCAACATTGAGCTATTTTTTGCATAATCATGACTTGACATCCGAGAGACCTTGGGATATTTTCTACAACTTATTTGTAGGGAATTACTTTCAAGAGAGATAGAACATTTATGTTTTTTCTGTGAACTAAGAAGTGCAAAAACACCCATCAATAGTAGGAAGTTGGTTTATTCTTTGAGTTAAGATAAACCAGAGGTTGGGATTAACCTATTTGGTTAGTTAGATAAACCAAAGGTTAGGAAGATGTGCATGGGACTACATTAAGTTTGTGGTTGGTAGAAAAGCACTTGGGTGATGCTCTCTCTCATGCAATTAGCAATCGAAGCTTGAGAAATAGAAGATGAAGATATGTGCTCTAGTTGTGAGCAACTTGACCAATATATTTTCGTACCATTAAGCTCTTGTAAGCTATGATTTGTAATTACATGATCTTGCATCTATTTGTAAATGTATATGAAAGATGAAATCAATTACTTGGGATTATGTAATGTTATTCTATTCATGCAATATAATAAGAAATGTGTTTATTTTAAATACGGAAATGTGTTATTAAAAAGGAAATTTGATTTCTGTGTATTTATGAACTTGATTCTTTTCACATTTTGAGTTAAAACTTAGGTGAAATCAATAAGGTGAACTTTGGGCATGTTACACACACTAAGGTGCTTGCCACTTAGCTTCTTTCTATTTGAGCAAGGTATCAATACTCCCAACCCCTTTAATGAGGGGTTGCATATGATCATGTTGTATAAATTGCATAATCCTAATAACTTTTCTCATAGTGTGCTATCATACGAAGTCCTTTCCCAAAGTTGATCACTCTCTTCTTGCAACCATAATGGGTCATCTTTATCTTTGTATTTGCTTTTCAGATTTAAGGCTTGGATGTTTGTTGTCCTAGCATTAAAGTCATATATTATTAATACTTCCTCCATTAAAAAAAAACATCCTTTTTAATGACGCACAAGGATCTTCACAATCTAGATTCCTTTTCTTATATGATTTGAAGCCTTTTGGAGCAAATTCATATGCAATCAACCTTATTATTACTTTATTTTTGTTATTATCAACCATATGTATTACTTGTTTGGGTCTTCTTTTTGTACTTTTATAGTTTTGAATCATGTTTCTTTGATTTGAATCACAACTCTACCATGCCCTTTGCCAATCCTTTCATTACATATTAAAGCTTTTTTATAGCCTTCAAATCCTAGGACTACATCCATCATATTAACAAGTCTCCATAAGAATGATAATGTCTTTTCCTTTTGCTATGGGCCTTAACCTAGGTACTCTTCTCATGGATAACCTTTATAATTCCAACTTACCATTGTCAAATACTCATGGGAGGGACCCAAATTCCTATTTTTACCATGTCATTCTTTCACTAACTTAGGCCTTGCTATTTTGTATCCAAGCCTATTTTCTTGCATCTTTTACTACCTTTACTTTTTCCCACTTTTTTCACCTTTCTTCTTACTGTACTATGGTTAGGTCCTCATTGAGGTATATTTGTGTACCTCTAAGGAACCTTTTGTTCCATAGTATCATGCTATTATCTCTTATGTTCCTCCAGGTAATTTTTATGTACCTACTCTTGCCATCTCATCCATTTTCCAATCCTATTTTTTTGGCAAATGAATCTTGACCATTATAGTTGATTTTTAAAAATGTCTCTTGTTAACTCTTTTATGATTTCTTTCTTATCATAGTCTTTTAATGCTTTAATGATGATATTCACAACCTTATCACTTATGTCCTTTTCTTCTCTTATCTGCCTCTTGACTTGTTTTTCTACGAGTTCCCTTTGTGTGTCTGATGGTCCCTTCACTACTAGAGCCTAGGATGTGGCCTCCTCTATTTGTTCTCTTAGTTGGTTTTCTTTTATCTTAGATCTCTTTTATTTGTGAATTGTTGCTTCCTTCTACCACTTTTGTCTTGTTTTGTTGTACTATTTTGATTTGGTCTAAAACCAACCTTATTGAAATCTATTCTTGCTCAACTTTTACCATGACGTTTTGTAATTTATTTACCTACTCTTTAAGTAGTTTGTTCTCCCTTATTAAATTTCAATTGGATTTTGTATCCTCCTTCATTTGATGTCTTCATATTGACCCCTTGCTTTTAGGGACTAAAGTCTCTTTTTCATCATCATTAACTTATTGATGTATAATTCCGAGGACCACATTAGGGTGTAGTAGGGCTATATAGATATGTATGCCTATCTTCAACCCTTTCTTCCTTATTTGTTGGGTGAGTTTCAACCTCATTTTGTTTTGTAATTGATACAATGTGAAACCTTGAGCTCACTTTTTCCTTTTCTTTACTTCACTTTTGCTCTTTTTGTTCTTGTTGAGTTTTTGCCATGACTAGTAAGGTCTTATACACTCTTTTCGATAAAATAACTATGAATTTTCCCTTTTTTGCATGCTTTAATATTTGAGTTTACTTACATCTTATACTTCTCTTTTACTGTTTTGCATTTACATAGACACATCTTTCCCCTTTTGAAAGGTTATTTTTTAGGATATATTAGCATGCATGCCCCCATGTGCTATTTGTTGCTTCTACATAAACATTAAAATTGAGATAAAAAAGAGTAGTTAAGGTCCGTCTGTTGAAAAGGATTGAAAAGCCTTCTCAACTCTCATTCCCATAAAGACCTTTGATCTTGCTTACCCCTCAAAACTTTTCTATTGTTTCAACATTACTAGTTATGTATTTTGTTGATCTAATTATCTTATTAATCTAATCTCCTATACTTTTGTGTTAGTTTCGTCGATATCTTTGTTTGTTTCTCCCAAATGCACTAGACATTCACTATTTTCACCGTGTCCTTCATTAGATCCCACCCCTATTTGATGTTTGTGATTTGCTTTTAAAAAACCGAACTTTGATTTGTTTCATGTTTATGATTTGCTTTTGATAAAATGGTTGCATTGTTTTCTTGTGCATAAAAAAATTACAAAAGAATATAAGATGAAGACAGGTACGACTCACCCGTTTTCTGTTTGCGGCCGTTATCTTCTTTAAATGGACCCGACAAAACTCTTGGACACCCGCGAAAATATCCCGATACCCAGAATACAGAGAATACGCCTGTTTTCAATTTGTATGGACGGTGTTCTTCTTGGCCGAGAAGTTCTTTGGAAACCAGGGAGGCTTGAAACGGAATCAACAATCCTAAGCTTGCGTAGGCTTCAAATAAACCCTAAGCGGTTTGGTGCACGAAAATCAACATAGAGCCATTTTTGAACCATTCCTAGTCGGCCCTATCCAAGGTGTGTGAAAAGAATCTAGTAGCTCTAAATCCCCGACACTTCTAGATCAACTTTTTGTTTACTATGAATAGATTGAAGCAGCAGCTGTTGGGAGATTGGTTTTGATTCATCTCACTTTAGAAAGTTTGTGCCTTGGTAGAGTTTCATAATATTTTTTTTGCAAACTATGCCCATTTTTTCTCATCGACATTTTTGATAGAACGACACAATTTGTACAGAATCTTGAGTTTAGTCACTTGCCATAGTTTCACTGAATTTTTTTGGGAATTCTGTATACGGACAGATCACTTTTTGGTGTATTTTATTTCATTCTAAAACTATCCTGTTGTTATCTGTTAAATGAAGACGTTGGTCCTGTGTTTTTTCTATGGCTGTTTTCTTTGGACATGATGGACTGAACATAACCGAAAGCAGATATAAATAGGAAAACCTTAGGCTAATTACAGTCTCCCTAACTAACCTGACCAAGACGTGCAAAATAAATGCAAAGCTCATGTTTTTCTGACTGCAAAATCTTTGTTTCTTCATGAAGTCGTTCTTATGAATCAACGCGATAGTGTCTTGGCATATGTCCATGGGCAGCACAGAGTACCTTCATAATCTATGTGCTCATCAATCAGATTCATCCTCCCTGCTTCAAGTTCACGTTAAATGTCAGCAAAATAAATCTAAGTTCAAATAGAGGCTGGAGTAGAAATTATAACAATAGAGAAAATATTGTGAACATGTAACCAAACCAGGTTCAATTCCATGCCATGCTATCGCGAGCCCTGCTAACCAGATTTCAGCCTCAATTTGTAAAGGGCAATTTTTCTCTTTGACACCAAAATGACATGCTGCAGTGGGAAATAAAAAATCTGGAGTATATATATGTAAAATGAATTCCATGTAAAGGGTTTAGAAACATTTGGGGTAAATATAAATGGCAGATTTAAAACCTAATTCCCATAATTTTTTAGTATTTCCCACACCCGTGTCAAAGTGGGAGCCATAGATCAGGGTATAGACATTCATCAATGCATATTGGAAGGGGTATTTATGTCAAATATTATAGTAAGAAATGCTATGGTAGACAAACAAGCAAACTGTTTAGCAAAATGCCTCAAAGAAACGTGATCTCAAGAAATGTCATTAAGGATTGTGGGAGCTGCACCAAATAGATTACTTAAAGACACCTTGGAAACTTTTAAACAGAGTTGTAAAACTAAATTTCACAACCATTGAAAGCTTCTTTTATGCTAGTACCAGAATCGGCTGTTTCTGTTATTGTTTTCCATTTTTGAATGCCATAGATGTCCAGGGTGCAAAAGGTTTGTTGTGGAGGTAGTAATTAAGAACTTTGGCAGTAAGTTTCTGTAGAAACCCTAGTTTCCCTCTGTTTCTGATTCTGACTGAGTTTCGGTTTGTTTTTTTGCAATTTTTGATTTTTTTGACGTTTTTGTGGTTTTTGCATGAAATAAAGAACAATGCGATTTTGCTAGAAAATGATAATAAATTTAAATAAAATATTTCAACTCCGTAAACTGAGAAATCTACTGATAATAATGTTGCCAGATAATCTAATATTCTTCTGAGATGATTACAATGAAGATCTGATAACATGCAAAGTAAAAGGCAATGATTTTTATGAAAACCTGATTTTGATGCAGCAATAAATGATCTGCTGAAGATGGTACGGCTTCACATGAATTGACCTTTCTTTCTGTGTCTGGTGATCTCAGCTTGCTCCCAGTACAACTGCGCCCCAGATGGATGAAGATTAAAGACCAGAGGCTAGGCGTATTTTCCAAGACAAGAAAGTACGGCTTGAACAATGAAGGTACGGCCTGCTGCAAGTAAGTACGGCCTGTTACAGCAATCAGCAAATAAAGTACGGCCATTTATGAAGTCTCCAGATCTCTAGAAGTTGGCGCCTAGATGAATTAATGCCTTCAGGATGAATAAACTATCTGAAACCCTGAAGATTTAAATGACTCTGAAGTTCTGTGATTCCTCCTGGATGAAGAAATCTCTCAGCTGCAATAGATCAGGTGTTATTTCACACCCTCTGAACTGCTTCGATGGAGATGGCTCGTTCCCCAAAGAATTTCGAACTTGAAACCCTAAAGCTTCTTGCTCAAATCAAGTTGATCAATTTTCAATTCACAATAATCTCATAATGGCGCAATTCCCAAGGCAAAACCCTTTAACTCTTGAAAAGTGCGATTTCCACAAAGATAGGGAATCATTAAAATTCACACTTTTAATTCTTTTTAATATTTCAATAGTCTCAGCCAAATTTTTTATAATAAAATATAATCTCGAATTTGGCCCCTTCTGATGATGGCGACCCCCTCAAATAGAATCACTTAAGTTATAATTTAATATTATAACTTTATATTATAATCATCAAATAATTAATATTTAATTAATACAATTAAATATTAATATCTCCCTCGTTATACATCCGATGACTGATCCGTCTGAAGCTGACGAACTCTGAAGTGATCCTGAATACTGCCAAAGCCATACTGCTAAAAATAGCAGGGGTCCCACCTGACTGCCAGGAACTGCTAAAAATAGCAACTTCTGCAAGAAGTCTCCGATCGAGCCCAAACGAAAGCCTACTGATCAAACTCTGCCAACTGAAGCTGAGCCAAGCTCCAAAGTGACCCTCTATCCAGTCTATCAGCCTACGAGGGTCGTATGATAGGCCAATCCTGTGCTCCGAGAGATGTCACTGAGAAGGGGACATGACAGTTTCTGCAATGTCACAACTAGGTAATAGTTGATTAATTCCCTTCCCTCTTTAGGAGTAATGTTGTCAATGTAAAACTTTAAATCATTTTAAGGTAGACCATTTTCTATAGTATTTGGATCATCTTCAATCAATGCATCGTGCATCTTCAGTGTTTGTCTTGCTTGGATTTTGATCATCAATGCAAATCTCTTGAATTTAGGAGTCCTTATGGATTGTTCATCTTCCATAAACTCTTCGCATGCTTTCAACGTAATGTTATCCACACCAACTTCAACAATACATTGTCCAAGCAATGTATGAGAACTTGTAACCACCACTTGGTTTCCTTTGGGCCTAGGAGGGGCCCCACCTTGAATAATTTCTTCTACCTTAATCTTTCAAGGAAATTCAACCTGCATATTTTGTAAGCATATTTTTTACTATTGTGTTAGTTTTTGAATACTCAACTAAGTGTGAAAGCTCAGGTGACACTACCAGAGAAACAATTCTTAAGGGTGGGATAAGTGCCATTAATGCTGCTGGGAATGGAAGCCTAGGTGGTATATCATCTAACATATGTAAAGAAAGTTCCTCTGCCAATCTAATATCTTCTTTTTCTAAGTCTTGTGGAACATAGGCTAGTTTGGCATTTGAATATATCTTCCTACATCTCTCATAAATTCTTCCATTTTCTATAATGGTCATTGATGTGTTGAAGGGCTCCTAGATATTTCTGTGTGAGCTAGTTGTTTCTTTCTTCAGCAAGCTGTACCTTAATCCATGCTTCTTGCTAAGCCTTGACCTCAAAATCATCAACACAACTCTTGATCAAGTCCTCTTTTTCCTCAAATTTATGTCATACCCTGCCTCGGTTCAGCTTTTGAATAATGCATCAATAAATTTCTCTGGGTCATAATGCCTCAATTTCGCAGGGAACATATTCATTCTATTTACATAGTTGTTTACTCAATATAGTTAGTTTTACCTTCATAGGTAAAATATGCAAACGCTACTGATGGTGGGTGGATACCCTTTCTCTCATGAACCTTGAATTTTTTCTTTATTTGCTGAATGTACTTGCCTCATTATCTCAAGGAACACAATCCTTGAAGGAACAATGTGTGGCACTTTGTAGGGTGTCTTAGTTGACCCAAACATTACAAGTATGGTGAATTTTGTAGAGAAGAACCAATTTTCCCAATTATGTTTTAATTCACTATCAAGCTTTCTTGGAGAAGGCTTGATCAAGTCCTTGATGTCATTATCCATTCTTGGCCTTCTTGTCCCTAATCTTGTCAACGAAGGATTGATAAAGTAATTCTCAAACATAATATATGAGGCATACTTCTCATGACTATCCATATGGGGGGTCCACAATTGTATGGGCAAGAGCTGGCCTCTAGGGAGATAGGAGATTTATACTAGATGTTTAAACATTTAGGCTAATATTCTTCTATGGTATATGGTGGAACCCCTCAAAATTTTTTGTGTTTCACTAATAATTATTGCATATTTGGCTATCTTATCTGGTTTGGAATGAGCCTTGTGACTAGGGCTTTGGTTTTACTTCTGTTCTAGGGTTTTATTTGTGCCTTAAACCCTTCGTAAAAATCCTAAGTGTTTGAAGCCTTGTGTGCATTCTAATTTGCTGTTGATTTCTATTAGTCGGTTCTCAGTTCATTAAGTTACCACTTGAGCCATTTGAACTCATTTATTTATGTTAGTTTTATGATCAGATTTAATGCACAGAAAATGAATTTAAAATCAGACACAATAACACAGCAGATACCCTGAGAAAACCCTCCTCTTGAGGGAGAAAAACCCAGCAACAAATATATCTCTTATATATATGAGCAATGGCAACAAGTCTCTTTACAATGAGGCCACACACAAGGCCAATAATCAGCACCAGCAATGATGTAACACAAACTAATAGTCTGCCCTTCAATCTGCACTGGAATAGACTCACAATCTGCCTTAGAATAATTCACACTAGATAGAATAATCTGTACTTGATATAATTCGTACTCAAGAAGAAGGAGATCGAACTTGCTTGACACACAAATGAGAGAAAGTGACCTTCTATAAATACATGTTGCTTAGAGGGGTCGCACCTTTTCAAGGACAAGGTCGGTCACCATAAACATAATTACAAATAATAAATAATAATTACAAAGGAGGTCGGCCATCTTAGAGATATGTTGCCATTAAATAATCACAAATAAATAAGTATGAAGCCTGAAGCTGCAATAACATCAACACTCCCTCTCAGCTAGGGAGGAATACTTCTTATTGCACAAGACACATCACCTCATTGTGATGCCAACCACAATGGCTACAACCATATGTGGAAAAGAAACGATATCACCTCATCATGATATTAGATATCACCTCATCATGATATCAGATATCACCTCATCGTGATATCAACCATAATGGCTACAACCATGTATGGTATGTACAAGTGTTCATCACTTGCGTGATGTTGTCACCTTAACATGACTTTCACCATGGCTCTCCTAGAGGGTGAAAACACAAGTACAAGAGGAATCATCACGGACTCTCTCACGTGATGCTGTCATGGAGTCACACACATGACATCCACCATGGCTCTCCCAGAGGGTGGAATCAAGGGATTTCACCTTGAACTTCTCTTATAGAGAAGAACTCATTAATCAAGGGATTTCACCTCAAACTTCTCTCATAGAGAAGAACTCGTTACCAAGGGATTTCACCTCGAACTTCTGTCACAGAGAAGAACTCGTTACCAAGGGATTTCACCTTAAACTTCTCTCACAGAGAAGAACTCATTACAGAGGATCACTGATACTGAGACTCTTTCTCAGTTAAGGCTAGATTCTCCACCATACCAAGCTTATCTCGAAAGTACACAAACTTTATCTTGGAGAGAGGCTTGGTGAGAATGTCTGCCGTCTGCTCATTAGTGCTGATATACCTCAACTGAAATGCTTTCCGCAATAACATGTTTAGTTCTGTCATGAAACACTGTATTGACAGTTGGCTCCACATAGCTTAATTAACACAATGGATGACAGTCGGCTCCAACGATTGTTCAACCAATCCTGCAAGGAGCTTCTGAAGCCACACTGCTTCTCAAACTGCTACACATGCTGCAATGTACATGACCTCTGCCGTACTCAGTGCCACTGAAGACTGCTTCCTGCTACTTCAGGAGATCATTGCAGACCCCAAACTAAAATAACATCCAGAGGTGGTCTTTTGATCAACAACACAACCTGCCAAAACAAAATCTGTATAACCATGCAGCTCCAGGATCACACCTGAAGAATATCTCAGCCCATATCCAACTGTCCCACGCAAGTATCTCAGGACATGTTTCACTGCAACAAGATGTACCTGCCTCGGTTCACACATGAACTGACTAAGTGCACTTACTGCATAGCAAATTTCAGGTCTAGTGTTAACTAGATACATCAAGGATCCAATCAACTGCTTGTACATCATGGGATCCACCAGGTCTGAACTAGCTGCAACCTCCTTCAACTTGCGCAAGTTGGTTTCCATAGGTGTACACATGGATTTGCAATCCATCATACCAAATCTCTTCAAAATATCAATAGTAGGCTCCCTCTGAATCTTTAAGTACTTGCATCAACCTTCTGACCTCATCGTTCCAGATTGCCTGCAATGCTTGCCTTAGATAAATGTTTTCCAGTGCACACCTTTGGTATTGTAGAGAGTTCAGGGTTGACCTCCTCGACCTCATTGCAGATCACTCTATTCTAAATAGGTTTGCGGAGCTACCAATGACAAATCCAGATGACAATTTTGAGCAATTATGATCTCAGCAGCTAAAGGGATCCTCTGGTTTAGCACCTAGCCTTGCAATACAGTAATCTTCACTTCTTCTTAGTGAGTTACAAAGCTCCCTCTTGATCCCTGCTTTAAAGATTGCAAAGAAGTCTTCTAGAAGTGAACTTCCTCTAGCCATCAACTCAGTCTCATGGTTGCAAGTTGTGACTTCACGCTTGATCATTTCTTTGGTTGGCATGACTTCCTCATAAGATGCCTCAAGCTTTTCATGACTAAGCAATCTCTCATCACTTTCTTGCCCCTAGATCTTTTTGGAAGCATTATAGAGAGAGATTACTAATTGTTTATAACTATGCAAAGAAATATCAAGACTAGAATCATACAAGGTTTATTATCTCAGGTTATAGCATGAATACATAAGAATTTATGAACAATATTAAAACATGAATAAGTAAATCAACCTAAAGGGAAATATATCAAAGGATCAGAATGAAGGGATAAAGAAACTTATCTTTATTGGATTCTGATATAACTCTTTCTTTCATCTTTTACTCCTCTCGAGAGTGCTAAACTCGGCATAACAAAAGACAATCTGCACAACTACAGATTTCTTGAATGCATTCTGTAGTTAGCATGTAGAACCAACTCTCTCCAAGAGTTCAAGGCTCTATCACAGTTCATGCATTAGAGAATGATATCGATGTGACCAATTAATCACCATTGAAATTTCAATTCTCTTTTTATTTCAGATTCACACTTAGAAATCTACACAACCAATATGAAATAACTTGCAATAAATGAAATCTTCGAAGGATTTTATGCTAGTGAACACAGTTCAAGAGAAACCACTTTCTCTCTTTACTAATTACAAGATCCAAATAAAAGATATAACTTAACAACAAAGAATACTTATCTCTTTAAATATTCTGATGGATGCAAACATTGGACATAGTAAGATACGCTGCTCTTGCACTCAGATCAACACACAACCTTCACAGCTTGAACATAGGCCCATGACTTAGAATAGAAATTCCCTAGAATCCTGTTGAGGAGAGATCTCATCCACATCCGCAAATGAAGCATGTTGATTAGGCTTGGTTGGACAATCCTTTGCATAATGACCAAACTTGTCACAACGAAAACATTGGACTTTGGAGAGGTCCCACTTCTTCTTCAATGTAGGAGCACCATCAACTCCTTTATCTCTATTCCTCTTGGAATATCCTTTCTTTCCACCTTTTCCTTTCTTCTCCGAGGATTGAGCGGAAAGAACATGAATGTCTTCATTTGCAGAGCTTCAACCAATACCTCTCGCAGCCAACCTAGACTCTTCTTGAATACAATCTGCCCTCAAACTTGGGAAGTTTCGATCTCGCGCTGATTCCTTGAATGTAAGACTCCCAAGATGAAGGAAGACCATTAAGGGCCAACATGGTCAAATCCTTGACATCAACAATATGACCAATGGTAGAGCACTGATCTCTCAATTCGGAAATCTTTATGAAGTAAGCGATGACAGATTCTCCTTCCACCATCTTAACATGATGAAGTTGCTGCTTCAATGCAAGTGCCCGGCTGGTATTGTTGATTTCATACATCTCCTCCAAAGTTTTGAACATATCTCTTCCTGTCTTCAACTTGGAGACAATCAGAACAATATGATCCTTTACGAAATCAACTAACATCTTCTTCGCCTTGATGTCTTTCTTCCTCCACTGGACCTTCTCTTCCTCCTCTGTAGGCTCGGGGATTTTGGTCTCCACAAACTCAGCCAAGTCATTCTCTTCCAAGGTGAGCATAATTCTGAACCTCCATGATGTGTAATTTAATGCGCCCTCGAGTCTATTCTCAATCTTAAGACCATTCACCATTTTGACTAATAGATAGAGATAGACAACAAAGAGAAGGAGAATGAAGAGTATCGCTGTTATAAGAAATCTGATCACGATCTTCTTCAAACCTGCTCTGATACCATGTTAGTTTTATGATCAGATTTAATGCACAGAAAATTAATTTAAAATTAGACACAATAACACAGCAGATACCCTGGGAAAACCCTCCTCTTGAGGGAGAAAAACCCAGCAACAAATATATCTCTTATATATATGAGCAATGGCAACAAGTCTCTTTACAATGAGGCCACACACAAGGCCAATAATCAGCACTAGCAATGATGTAACACAAACTAATAGTCCGCCCTTCAATTTGCACTGGAATAGACTCACAATCTGCCTTAGAATAATTTGCACTAGATAGAATAATCTGCACTTGATATAATTTGCACTCGAGAAGAAGGAGATCGAACTTGCTTGACACACAAATGATATATACATGTTGTTTAGAGGGGTAGCACCTTTTCAAGGATAAGGTCGGCTACCATAAAAATAATTACAAATAATAAATAATAATTACAAAGGAGGTCAGCCATCTTAGAGATATGTTGCCATTAAATAATCACAAATAAATAAGGAAGTATGAAGCCCGAAGCTGCAATAACATCAACAATTTACCGGCCCCTTACACCTAGTCAACCAGTCACTACCCGTCAAATAGTTTTAATTCTGTCACATGTTAGACGGGTCTTAAATCTTTTAATATTTGCCATGATTCCTAAATCTAGGTTTAATAAATGCCTAGGGTCTTTTATATTGTAAACCTAAGCAAACAACCCCATCTTAAGTCGTAAATAAGTGCACGTGCCTTTTTAAACCTTTGTGAATGCTCAACGGGCCCTACCCAATGTTTCCTATTGGTTTCTTGCTAGCCCGCTGGAATAAAATATTATGACAAAAAAGTTGGAGGGATAGCGGGTGGGTGACACCTGTCTACCCTCATGGCGGGTCCTACCACTCTTCAAAGGCACCGATGATAAAAGGCACTTAGATTGACAACTAAGATGAATTTTGACAGGTGAATCTCGACCGTTCCCTGCTAGCCCATGGGGGACTCACTATTAGATCTTGGCTCATGGAGGGATAGTAGGCATGCGCCACATGGCACTACCGCCACTGCTCGTTGAACTATTGGGCGCATGGAATTATTTGATGAAATATTTCTCGGCAACTATGGAAGGTTAAAGGACGTCCTACTAAAGGGATATAAATGCACGTGTAGAATTGCTCATTGAGATGTTTTAATATCCATCACCAAGGAGGATTAACAACCCAAATGTTGGTTTAAAGGTTAAAAGGGTGCATATGTTGAAGATCATTGGGTTGATCTGGGATGTTGCCTGCTAGCCTGCTATCGTAGATTTGAATCCTATAGATTCCAGGGGGCTAGCGGGCTGCTGACACATGAATCCTTTGGCTACTTGTAAATTGCGGTGGGGCTACGAAGATGATGAAAAAGATGCATGCTTGGTGAAAACAAAGCATGGTGGATGTCGAATCAGCAAAAGGTAAAAAGTTCAAATATCTTTGACTCCATCTGAGCCACACACTGATTCAAATCATGATCAGATCAACAACAAGAATTTGAAGTTTCTAAAAGGACATCATTGAGCCATTCTGGTTCATGCGAGCAAGCAATAATGGTGGAGTTGATGGTTTTCTGCGGAATTGAAGGCTTTATTTTCCATAAAAGCCTACTTTAAAGCTTATAGTCGATTGCAAAAGCATTTTCAAAGGATTTTGGAGTTGTTGCAGAGTATTTCAAGCATTTAGTGTCGTCAAATTAGGGTTTCCTACGTCATAAAACTAGGGTTTCAGCAAAGAGAAGTACAATGGATGGCCTGGAACTAGTACAAATTAGGCCTTAGATATATCAAAAAGTTCAGATATTGTACTCTCTCAAATTCAAACATTGTGACATGGAATGTAGACGTGGAGTTGCGTTGATCTACTTTCTTTGTTTTATGCTCTTTCATCCTCAAGTTTTGGAGCTCGTGGAATAGGTGCTTTGCTTGTGGAAGGAATCTTTGGCACCGACTGGAGAGCCTTTTGGAAGGCGGGATAATCTTCATCAACAAATGAGAAATGTTTTTTGTCTTATGTGATATTCTCCCTCGTATTTTTGCAAATGTAACTGCCTTTTGATGAAAATGGTTGTCAAATGATATATGGCATGTGTACAATTGGGCCTGAAGCTTGTTTTGCTCCATTGTTCTTCTAAAAGGGAATTCAAGGCCAATTGTACAAGGTTTCTAGTGAATTGGTCTCAAAGAAGTTTTGTAACCAGGTCTAAGTAATAGAAATTTAGTCTGGTTTTAGGTTCGAAGAGTCTTTTAAATTTTGTAATGGTGAATGTATAGCAATATAGTCATATTTTGGAATACAAATGGCAAAATATTGGAGGCCAGTGTTCTCCATTGTATACTTTGCATAGATTTTGAATACAAAGCAATCAAAGATTTCTTCTATTCATCTTCTTGTCTTTCCGTGAATGTTTGTTCATGGTTATTACGCTTGTTCAAAGAATGAGTTAAATATGTATTGACATGAATGAAGGTTTATGTGAACGTATGCATGGATCACTAAATATTGCTGGTTAAGTTTCTGGTATAATGGTGTAAGGCATCATTGATAAGCATTGTAATGATAGGAATAATACTGTATGTTTTCAATTACATGGTTTAGAATTCTCCACCCTAGGATAAGGCACTGGTTGTACTATGTTACAATTTCCTAGATCATTCATAGTAGCTACATTCAAAATCAATTACAATATTCATTTTTTGTGTGAATGTATGTCGAGCTGAATCATAATATTTTCTCATGTTTAACTTAGATATTAACATGAAGGTTAGCCATATCTTTAGGGTATTTTGTCTATTAAACAATTGAAGGAGAGTTTATCTATTTATGTACAATTTATGTGATAATTGGCACAAGAGTATCTAAAGATATTGTAGGGATCACTCTCTCGGGTCTTGCAAAGCCCAAAGTGCGGAGGGAAAGCCTATGATGCAGAGGGTATGGGACTTTGAAAGAAACACAAAGTTCTCAAGGTTTACAAAGATGCAATTTCAAACATTGTTCTAGGCAACCTGATGGAGACAAGGCTCAAAGGTTCACTTGTGAATTAAAAACTTCCCTTATGGTTCCAAACCATTTGAATGCTCTTGAAAGACTCAATCAAACTTGACTTGAAGGTTGACAAACCCCAAACCCTCTGTCTTAGACAAAACTCAACTTTTGCACCTTAAGTAGCTTTCTAGCCCAATTAGGCCTCTAGTGAAGGATTTTTGACTTTTCTCTCAAACTTTCCAAAGGAACCTCCAATCTAATGGTTGATTAAGTTGTGTTTTATGATGACAAACAACATATCCAAACCCTGATTTCACTTTCTTCAGACAATCCCTTCCAAAACCTGCTGTCTCTTACAAAACCCTCCATAAATTGCCTCAAAACTAGGGCTTCTTGGATCTTGACTTCCCAAACACTTCTAGAACCAGTTAATTGACTCTACACCACTAGGAAAACATATTGAATCATTCCCAACTCAAAAACATACCCCTCCTTCAAGTAGATCTCCTGCTGCTACAACTTAGGCTCCATCTTCATGCTCTTTGCTTTGCTAAATCACCGTGTACACATTAGTTTCCCTCTTTCCTGCACATTATTTTGTTAGTTTATTATGGTACATGTTAAATGTGATCCATTTCATAGGTTTTCAGTCATAATACTCTATGAAATGGATCAATCATCCATAAAACCTCTCAAAACTAGTGAAAATCTTAACTTTTTGAGGACAGTCAGTTGTAGAATGCAAAGAAATTGATTATTACTGTTTTCAGGGCATTCAATGGTGTTAAAACATATAAATACAAACTCCTAAAGCATCCAACTGCATATATCTTCAATAGGAATCAATGGTTCATCAAGAAAACACAGAAAAAATGCAAGAAACAAAAAATTTATTGAGTTTTCTGAGAACAGTCCGTATAGTGCTTGCTCCAAAAACCCAACCTCCGTACAAATGAATTCTAAAGCTTTGTATAACCTTTCCCCAACTTCTCAAACCTTTTTGGATTGATTAGTTTACACTATTAGTGCTAAAACATCAAAAAACTACTTACCCGCCCAAAGTTGGAATTCAAAAATTTGAATTTCCAATTTGTAATTTATTAAACTCTACTATCTAAAAACTATTGGATCCTTAATATCCAACCTTATTTGACACAATTAAACCATAATAAACCTATCTAACCTCCTAGAACATTATTTTTTCCATTTACAAAGCATTTTGGTCCTAGGGTCCTTATCAGGATCCTTAGGACAGTTGACTCCTTTCAAGTTCTTTCCCATTTCAAAAGCCATTAGAGGCTTCAAAAGATTATAATTGATGTTTTGATTTGCTTGATAGGTCTTCCTAACCCCTGCAATCACCTGGCTCTTGAACTGACCCATAAGGACCTTGGGTGCCCCTGCACCAGCCTAGCAAGCTTTTACCTATTTGTTGGCCAATCCTCACAATTATTAACCATTTAATTTGGCAAATTCATAGATAATTGATGAGATTAAGTTTGGTTCATTAAAAAACACCAGTAGTATATAAGAAGGATGTGACATAGAACTAAATACATCCTCAACCTTTTTGTTATACGCATTTTCTTAAACTCAATTAATTCAGTGTGAATTTGATGAGCCAAGTACTTGCCTTATTTAAATTTTAAACAATGTGTTATGATTTGGAATTTTGGTATCCATGACAGTGATTGTTGATGCATGCTGTATTTGATCATCATCTTGTCTAGTTACCTGATCATATAGCTGGTATGTCACTTTAAACTATGAGAGAAGCTTACTAAGCTCAAAGGCTTATTTTCATCTTTAGGGGTTTTTGGTTTGACCTTTGGATCACCATGGATCCTGTGATGGGGTAGTCGCAAACATTTTTTATCTTTCTTATATAAAAAGGTTAATCTTTGCAGATCCAATGGTTTCCTAGTCTTGTGGTCTAGTTGAAAAACCTTTTGAATAGTAGCCTTGTTGAGATCAAAAATTATTTGCCTAGTTGCATCCCTGTCATGTCCCTGAAAATTCACTAAGCACGGAAATACAAATACATAAATACAAGATCATATTAAGGACAACGGTGAATATAAAGATTAATTGGCCTTCATAGCAACAAACTTTGGAAACTATAAACTCCAATTTGTCATAAGGCGATGGCTATTATACAACAATGACTATGTTTCATTTGGGAAGTATAAATGGCGATAATACATTTAAGAGGTGATTTAAGAATCTAATCTAAATAAATATCAATTGCTCATTCCCTTAAGCATTTGCTGTGGAAATAAGACGGATAGGTTATAGGAATGATATGGAGTTGAAACCTTTGTATTGAGCTTCTGAGAACAAAACCTCTTAGGCTTAGAGTCTACGTTTGGACAGAAACCCAAGCGGGAAGGAGTTTGATTGCCTATTGTTGACAAAATGATTGTCTGAAGATGCTCATTATGTTTGCAAGTATTGTGATTGGTAGTGGCCTTGAGTTTATTAGTGAGCTCCCTCATCGTTGGTATCTCTAAACCATCAGATAGACATCATTATATCAAAGTGGATCAAAATCACTATTTCATCGAGTAACTTTTCGGGGAGCACTTCTGAGAATATCATTATTCATTGTGTCTCGTGACTTCTATATGGGCATGGTCGAAGATCTATAGTGGTTGTTGGGAAGGCAATCTACAAAAGCCATGGATGTTCCAAAGCATGGTTCGCATTTGTGTTTGCTAATCGATAAAAGGGAATAAATTAACATTACAGAAAGCGCTAGAAGATAATCACCATTGAGCGATGAGATAAATACAAGGCCATGTGACATCAAAAGGAAGTCGAAGGTTGTGAGTGTCTTGAGACCGTGGAAACACCATGTTGGAGTTGACATTAATATTAGAAATTTAACAATCTGATTAATGTATGGTTTATGTTGTGTTTAGAAATGGTAACCAAGGACGCGTCCCTCTCTTATGAAGAGATGTCTCTCTTTGAAAACAAAAGATATAAATAAGATAAACCAAAGCAAGGAGGAGGATAGTAGGAAAAAATGGAGACGTCTATATGTAGATGGGATAAAAGCTAACCCAAAGTCAGCACCGTTGGAGGAATGGGGATTTCTAGTGTTAACTACCGCCACCAATATTGATCGGGTGGTTGGAGATAAAATATTAGGAGTATCGTTATTAGTTAAAGGACAATGATTAACACTAATGTAAGAAACATGTTCCTTGACAAGGAGGCGTAATGAGAGGCAATGTAATGTCCCCTTCTCAATTGTGATCGATTTAGTTGACCATTGGCCTATTTCGGAGACCCGTAGGCTACTTGGAGGGTGAAATTAGGGTTTCCTATTTTTGAGGAGGTGTTGCTTGAAGTTTGGAAATTGGATTGTGGATTCTTTCTGGGTTTTCAGAGAGCTTCGCAGTGGTATAGTCTGTTTGGTGTTTCAAGTAACTTCATGAATTTACTATTTTTAGTAAATTCTATTTCTGGCAGTGGTCCTGTTGGCTACATTGCGGTTGGCTCTCTTCTTCAACCAGTTCAGTTGGTATTGGGATTTTTGGCCTTTTGGTGCATTTTATGGAGAGATAAGTTATTTTCATATTATAATGTTATATTTTAATATTATAACCCCCCCTTGGCCTAGCATTATAACTTTATGTTGTTTTAAAAATGGGACTTTATGGGTGAATGCCTCATCAAGAGATAATTTATATTTTTAAGGCCAAATTATGGTTTGGAGAAGTGGGACGCCTACTTGAAGGAAAGATTTATTTTTATAAATAAAGTGAAATATTATTTCATGTGAAAAGGACGCCACCTTTGGAGGGAAAAGTGTTGAAGACAAATTTGAATTTGGGCGCCCTTCTTGAAGCTTCTAGAAGGTTCTCCTCAAGTCTTTATATACAGGCCTCAGCTCTTCATTTTGGCATCTTTTGTCTACCACACCGTTATGCTGCTGGATTGTCTTCAGGCACTCGCTTCGAGGAAAGCACACCTCCTAGCAATGGCTCATCTTCTTGCTTGAAAGATAGCAACTAGTTGAGAGATAGATTGTAATAGGTTTGTTTAGCATTGTAGTTGAGCTTTCTTGCATATTGTAGTTGTGTTCTTGCATCTCCATCAGTTTTTGGATTGCTGGTTTGGTCATAGCTGATTGTAGTTTTCACTCATATCTCATGAAATAAAAATCAAATCATTTTGGGTATTGCATATTTATGCTTCTTGGATAGGGGCGACCCTTTGTGTATGTTTACAGATTTTTTAATGGAGAACTGAAATTTATCTAAGCAAATCGCCCTTCTTAGAGCCACGCCTTCAAAGCAGCATTGAAATTCATGCAAGGAAAAAAATAGCAGCTGTGAGTGTGAGGTTTCTTCCTTGGGATTGAGGCGCGATCATCTTTAGAGTCTTGCGCATTTTATCTCATGCAGTTTGGGTGTGTTTTGAGTGAGTTGTGAGCATATTAGTGAAGCTCAGGGTTGCTGGTCTGTCATATCAGTCTTAGAAGAAATGCAAATTTGAGAGGAGTTTGAGTCTAGTGAGTTTTGTTAAGCATTGAGGGATTCATATTTAGTATTACAGCATTGTAGGTCTTCTCATATTGGGTTTTGGCAAGCATTCTATATTATTGTAAGCTGATTAGTAGTACTATTAGCAATTCTCCTTTATCTCTTCACTTACTTTATTGTACTTCCCGCTGAATAAGTGGAAGAGGTTGGCTTGCTACCTATTTACTTTCAATTAGTAGTTGTAGGGACCTTCCGACCATATGCTCACCATCACTCGGCGCCATCTTTGGTTAGAGTTACTTCAGCTCACCTTGCACTAGATCCTCTGACCATATGCTCATCTGTCTTAGATGCATTCTTGGTTAGAGTTCCTTTCCAGCTCTGCATCTACATTAGATCCTCTGACCATATGCTCACACCTTGCCCACATTGGGATCCTGGTGTACATCCTTGGTTAGAGTTGCTTTCGCATTGTTTTGGTTTTAGAGCTAACCTTAACGGGTGCGTGTTGATTGTAATTGAATTTGAAAAAACAAAAAAAAAATTAGTCTGGTTCATTACAGGCAATGACTTTAGCCAAAACATAGATATTAAAAGGAGTCCATTTCTAGCCCAAGAGGAGGAATGTAAGATAAGGAATAGTAAATAAGAAATCTGAAAACATACTACTTCTGAGCATAGCTGCGGATGTAATCAAAAGATGGAGTATCAATAAAATCCATATATATAAATAAGTTCACAATGAAGGGGAATGGAGAATAGGAAAGAAGGCATCGAATGATATTTGCATGTTCAGGGAAATTGGACACAATCAGGTTTAAAGGCAGACATATGAACAACAACCGATGACAAAAATACAGGTATGATTTTAGGAGGATCCACCTCAGAGATATAATATGTGATTTAAAGATAACATATACAGATCTAGAAGAGATATATGCATCCTGAAAGTAATATAATATAATTGGGGAAGCAATTTGAAGGTATCAGTAATTATATATTGGAAAGTAAGTTTGAATATGATTATAAATATATAGATGTATATGTATATAGATAAATATGTACCTACATATGTATATATTCAAGTAAAGGTAATTATTGTAAATCAATCAGGTATAATCATATGCATATAAATCTTTATATAGATGTAATAATGATGCTTGCAACAATTATTGAGCCTTATAAATAATTATGATACAGCTAATAGATTCTTATTTGTTGAGTTACACTAACAATATCTTTTGAGTGCAAAGAAACAAGAACAATTGATTCTTAGGAAGATACATCATCACATCAAAGAAAGAAGTTGGATCGGGCTCAGGGAAATAAGTCTGGAAGAAGTCCAGTTAGTACGGCGATCAAAGGTAAGTACCCTCAACCAACTGATATAAC
>VDFB02097500.1:0-19508 GCA_007258455.2 Sequoia sempervirens
AAATAAATTAGTAGTTTAGAAAGTAGACTCAGAGTACTTTGATCCTTGTTTTTGTTCCATCTCAAAATTTTGAGTGTAACTATCCTCAATTTCACGTCCAAGGTCGGCATTTCCTGATTTCAGAAAAAAAGTGGCCAATTAAGCCCCCTTTTTGGGAACCATCTTGGTGCACTTACCTAGAAGTTGGTCTAAATTTGAGGCACAAAATTTTAAAATAAGTTCTACTACTAAAGAATGTGTTTGATATGAGCTTCTTAGTCTTTGTGCTACCATATCTTACTTTCTATTATGCCTTTGAGTTATTTTTTGATATATGTTTTTATTATGTGTCAAACCAATCTTTCATTTGTTCATAGTTGAGTTTAGTGTCTAACATCCCATGTCAATTGATTTATATTTCAGTTCATGTGACACCCCTCCGATTTGTTATGTTTCTTGATAGCTCAAATACTTTGTTAGACTTTATTATATGTTATTGTTATTCTATCGCTGACAGTGGAGAAAAGATGGACTATATTGATGTGATGGCACATTATTTGCATGGTGATTATGTTATTATGCTTTATGTTTGCATAGATGCTTAGTTGTGATGACATTGCTATATATGCTTATTGTAGTTTAATTGATATATTATCTTTTCAGTTGATGTGACATTGTATTGGTGAAGAGAACGGTGTTGCATCACTCGCTTGCAAGTGCCCTGTGATTTCCGTGATTCTCTCTTCACGGTGTGTATGAATTACTCTCTGTATACATGTACGACATTTGCTTGTTGCAGGATTGCAGGTACAGGATATTAGCTTCACCCGGTTTCACAGGTCCGAGCATGTCCACTACTCAATAGTAATATTAGGAGATAGTAACGGGTTACCTAGTCATACCTTTACCCTAGTACAATGTGTCGTTAGTTTGAGTTTTGGTCTTAGCCCTATCATTGTGGTTCTGGGTATTTTATTATTGTGCAAGTTTAATTTGGTAGATTAAATGTGTATTGATTTATATATTTAATTAATTGAATTATTGTTGTCAAGGATTTAGAATAAATTAATTAATTAATTTAATTTAGTTATGTTGTTGAGTAATTTTTATTATTAAAAATAAATGGTAATTAAATAAATAAGAGTATTTAAATTGGTTGCAATTAGTAAATTGTTTTATTTTATTTAAATGCATTGGTTGGAAAATATCTTTGGTTGTTGAGGGAAAAGATATTTTGTTGGGATAACTGTGAGTTAGAAATTTGTGATCTTATGGTTGTAAATTGATTCTCAGAGAAAAAGATTGAAAAAAGAGAAGAAAGTTGTTTTCACGGGAAGAGTTTTTTGGGGTTTGGTGGAAAGAATTTGTTGAGGAAATTGTGGATCTCTCAAAGGTTTTTGTTTTAGAATCTTGTTGTAGAATTCTTGGTTGTGCTATTGTTGTGTTTTCTGGAAAGAGGCAATTGCATTGGAAGAAGCTTTGGCTACATTGGAAAATTGAAGTTACAGAGAAGCTCAGCAACATTTCTTGAGGCAAGAGTTCTTCCGGAACAGGTTCCTTTATTGGTTTTGTGAATTTTGAATTGAAAATTTATTTTTATTACTGTAATGCAATTCAAAAATGTTTAGGAAAATATTTTCTATACTATAGAAGCTCTTGTTTCGTTCTTTTAAAAGATTGTCATGAAAGTTGAACCTCTGTAGAAAACAATTAAAAATTCTTTGTGCAATTTGTTCATTTGAAATAGATTGATACAAAAGGAAATTATAGATCTCTGTAGAAAATCATTGTTTTGTTTGGTTTCCCTATTTCTTTTAATTATCTGGGAAAATGAAATTTCTGAGCTTTCTTGTAGAAAAACTTCTTCTATGTAATTTATTTGTTTAATTTGAACCAGTGATTGGATTAATTATATATATATATATATACATATATATATTTTATATAAATTATTGTATTTAATTTAGTATTGAAAATTCCCTAAGGAAATTTTATCTTTTAAGCAAAATTATGCAAAATCGTCGTACGACGAATTAAATTCAGTGTTGAATTTATTTATGAAATCATAGTTAGGAAGGGGGCGTTGGGAATGAATTCCCATCGCCACCTTTGTTTTGAAGGTGGGGACTGCTGTGGCCTCCTCCACACGCTGCACACAGCAGATCTTCCACCGCCCTTCAATTTTTGTACAATATAAAATGCACTTCAGACGCCTTCTTTTTTTATTTTATATATATATATATATATATATATATATATATATATATATATATATATATATATATATATATACATATATATATATATATATATATATATACATATGTATGTATTATATATATTATATTTATGTATATATATATTATACATATAATATATAATATACATATTATTTATAATATGTATTTTATGTTTTATTTGTAAATATATATATATATTTATATAATGTGGAAATTGTATTGTAATTATTTTTAAAATGGACTTTGGGGAAATTGTATTTAATTATTAATTAAATAATATATTAATATGTATATATATATATATATATTAAATATATTTATTTAATGCGTGAGTAGAACAATAAATATTGTTAAAGCATGATTAATTAAATTAAATGATTGATTATTTTATTGTGAAATTGAGATAATCGTATGAGTAATTGGGAACTGAAAGTAATAATTTAGTTTAAACGTTGTTGAACAATTTGTTAGAATTATGTTTAAATGGTGTGTTTTAAATATGTGAAATTGATTGTAATGGATTTAGGAAATCCAAATGATAGCATTTCTTTAATTGCTTGATGTTGTATTTATAAAGCACATTTTTATGTAATTGTGTACTGGGGGGAGTATTTTTTTATGTGAAAATCTAAGTCTTCCAAAGTTGTAAATTGTGGAAGGGTTGTTGTAACTATAGTTCACCCTTTGAGCTTTCTTGGGTAGTGCATGTATTGGGATTCAATATTGGACATCCATAGAGACGTGTACCTTTTGAGGTGTAATGGTTATTGTGGTCAGTTTTAGTGCACTGTCTACCCTTGGCATGTGGTTTTTGAGTTACATGTTGTTGATAGGGGAGTGGCTTTCAGCAAGGGTCGGGACATGAAGTGGTCCCTAGACAACTCGTGTGGGAGTCAGTATAATCAAGTGGGAATTAAATAATCTATTAGCTTAACACATTTAACAAGATAATTAACCTCACTCATTGGCTCAAGGGCTTGTATGAGACTTGAGATGAGTCAGGAATGCCTGGAATGGCTAGATCGTTATCTTTTCTTCTCGAAAGATATCTAATTCAGCACTAGTGTGCGTGTGGGGCCGAAATCGTGAGAAGTTACCAGGATAACCCTAGAGGGGGGCGGGACCTAAGAAGATCTCCTTTGGACAACCAATGCAACCTTTGTGACGACACTCTTCCTATGACAACAGTCAGTTTATTGTATTGTGTTTGTACTTGATTCTGTGATTCTGGAAGCAACGTGACCATTTTCCTTGTTACTTGTACTATGATTATTTATGGCCTATGTCTAGAGGTATTAGGATTGTCTTGGTTACCTTTTACTATCTCCTAGCACGAGGGCTGGGCCTACGGGTACCATATGGTTGGGTGGTGTGCTTCTTACACTATTGAGTTTCTCTTCCTATTCGTGATGGTGGGATCTTCTTGTTCAAGGAGCTCGTATGGTTCTTTGGAGTTGTTCTTCTTTTTCTTCATTGTAACTATGGATCATTATGTATAATTGTTGTACCTCATTTATATCGAGGTGAACCTTTGTGGTGTAATTGTAATAATATTTGTGATCTATTCATTATTGGATTTAATGGTGTATTGAATGTTATGTGGTGTTGTATCTATGGAAATATGCTCATTACATTTCTATGAGTTAGTTTTATTTTGAAATAGTTAATGCTTTGATGTATGTTGGATCGTGGTTTAACTTTCATATGCTATGGTTGGTTTAATTTTATAAGTAATGGTGTTCACATGTAGACGCGTTGTGTGGCCTAGAGGATGTATGTGGTTAGAGTAGGATACTTTACTCGTCTTGTTATACTTTTTTAGAAAAAAAATTATTTGTGCTTTCACAGTGTTGCATCGTCCTCTAGGTTGTGGGACGCGGTTTTACAGTTCACTTTATCTCTTCAATGTATTATCAACTATTCAATTAAAATAAATAATAATAATTCAAAATCAAATTTAAATTTTGTCATTACTTATAAAAAATTAGTTAATCTAAAATCAAGCCACCTCAAATAAAAATGATATGGTGGCAAGCTAGTCCAAAATTAAGTCATTGTATATTAGAAATAGAATTGCTCACAGTTTAATAATACCACTCTGAAAATTAATCTTCTTATGTCTATGAAGAAATGAACTAAAAATAATCTAAAAAGCCACAATTTTCCTTTAAGGTAGAAGTAGAAGTGTACCTAGTGCATCTTTATTATTAGGCCCTTTACTATAAATGTCTATAAGTGACTCATCAACCTCAACATTTGATCAATTTGAAGCTATCCCTATTTGTATTTTTGTATTTTCTTCTCTTGTGTATCTAGTTCAATGAGAATATCACTTAGGCCATGTTCTAAAAAAAGGATTTATCTTGTCATGAAGATGGTTAAGTGGATGAGAACAACCACTTCCAAAGCAATGGGTGGCGTAAAGTAGGAGAAAAATCTATAGAAAATACATGGATTATTATAGACAATGATATATTATGTGAAACCTTGCTAAAACTAATACTTTCTTATTTTAATTTTTTAACTTAGTTAAGTTAGAATATTCCTTAACTAAGTTTTAATTTGTAATTTTTAGGTGAATTGATATATGATAGGATTTCATGGTTTATTTATTAGATATTTGACTATTCAATCCATAAAAGTAATGTAATTTTAATAATTATTTATAAAGAAATTGTAGACACCTAAAATTGATCATTTGATCAATTTTATTCTTAATTCATTCAATTTCTTATCTTTTTTATTTTTTATTTTTTAAAAAGAAGGGGAAAAAATTTATTCAATCCAAAGCGAGATACAAGGCAAAAGCCACAGGCTCAGTAAAAAGGCGAACAGCCAACAAACCAAACAACAACACTACATAGTCTTGTCTTCCAATAAAACTCTCTCCAAAATCCCTTGATAATCAGAAGGTAACTCATCCCTACCACTGATATCCCAACCATCCCCTTTCTCTGAGGCCCACTTCGCCAAGCAGTCAGCCACAGTATTCCATTCTCTAGGGATGTGACAGAAAGAGACAGATTCCAAGGAGCTGCATACACTTAAAATTTGTCTGACCATCGAAGCTAAATGCCAACTAACACCATCCAGCCTCTAGTTGTTCAACATATCCACAACAATCTGAGAGTCAGACTCATAGATAATCCTCCTCCAACCAAGAGAGCAACCCCGCTCAACAGCAATCTTAATAGCCAGGGCCTCCATCAGGTTATTAGAGAAAAGCCCTTTGTAAACAAAGAAGCAAAAAACATCATCTTTACTTCTACCAATACCCCCAATACCAGCATGCCCAGGATTCCCACGAGAAGATCCATCAGTATTAATCTTCAGGACCCCATCAGGAGGAGGTGCCCATCTCCCATCACGACAGACCCGTTTCTTGACACGACGGGACATAATACCAGCAGTACAACCCCTACTATTAACACCCAAGCTCAGATCCTGCACAACCGCAACATCCCCAGGATCAATACTTTCAGACATATCACATTTAGCATGAATAGTCTCCTGAAGCCTACTGATAATCTTCTTCCACAGTTTCCCCCTGTCTAATCTGGAATCACAAAAAAACTCTATAGTTCCTTTCCAGCCAAAGGTTCCAAAGAATGAAAATAGGCCCAATGAACCAGGCCACCTGAAAAAAAGGAGTCTTCGCAGGAGGCCTGCCTAGGTGCTCCCAAAACTCAATAAGAGAGGAAGCATGAATGCAACCATGATGCCAAGCCTCCCACCATCTGTGCCAAATCTCATGAGAATAGGGGCAATGAAAGAACAAGTGGGAAGAACACTCTTCACTGCTCCAACAAGGAACACAAATGGAAGGTCCCTGAAACCCCCTTTTACGAAGGTTCTCCCAAGTGAGACATTTCCTCTGGGAAACCAACCATAAAAAGAAGTTACACTTGGGCCAAGAAAAGTTGTTCCAAACCTTCCTCCACCAAGGCACCTCAGCAGGACCATGTAGATTCCTATCAAGCACAGCATAGCCTTGAGCAACAGTATAATTACCTTTTGGGCTAGGACTCCAAGCCAATTTGTCCCTCTCCTTCAGAGAGTTGTAGAGCCTGCCCTCCAAGACCTTACACAAAGCTGTCTGATCCTCCTCAGAACCACCCACAGGCCACTCTTGCGGATCCTTCCAGCAAGACACCTCTAGATGACCAATACACTTAACAATTTTAAAATGCTCCACCTTAATCCAACCAGCATTAGAGAACATCTGGCAAAGAGGCAGAAGCTGAGGGAAACTAGATAAGATGGGAGGGTGACCATCCCAAGAGTCCAGCCAAAAAAGAGCATCATAGCCATTATTACAGATCCAGAAGAGACCATTTCTAACAAGCTGAGCTCCCTTCTTAAGAATATCCCAAATGTAAGAACCTTTGCCCAACAGAGCAATACGCGGCACATCATGGCTCTCAACACCAAGAACATACTTGAAAGCAAGAATCTTGGCCCAATCCTGATCCTGGTTGTTGCACCATCTCCAGTACAGCTTAGCCGCCAAAGCCGTAACCACAAGAGCCATAGACCTAAGGCCAAGGCCCCCAGCATGCTTCGGCCTACAGACAAACTCCCACTTGACTAAACTCCACTTCGAGGAAAGAAGGTTACCCGACCAAAGGAATTGCCGGGAAAGAGCATCAAAATCCCTCATAAAGGAGGCAGGAGGAATCTGCACACAACACCTATAAATAGGGAGAGCCTGCACCACAGCTTTTAGGAGAAGCACCCTACCAGCAGAAGAGAGCCATCTGTAAGTCCAATGACTAACCTTACTCCGGAACTTATCCAACATCCCCTGCCAAAAATCTCTCCGTTGAGGTCCCAAAGCCAAAGGAATCCCTAGGTACATCAAGGGAAGAGATCCAATTTGGAATCTTAGAATCCTAGCAATCCTGTTCTGAATGAGATGAGTAGTATTAAAGAAATAAATGGAAGATTTATCATCATTAATACTCTGACCAGAAGCTTTCAAGTAGATGTCTAAAGTTCTCCTGAAATTCACAGCCTCACTAATTCTAGCCAAACCCATCAGTCCAGTATCATCCACAAATTGAAGGTGAGAACAGGGAGGGAGATCATTGTTCCAGCTCCACCCGTGAATACGACCCTACCGCACCTGAGATTTAATAAATCTACCAAGACCTTTTGCCATGATAATGAAAAGATAAGGGGAGAGAGGGTCCCCTTGCCGAAGTCCCCGAGAAGCACTAAACCAATATGAAGATTCCCCATTAATGAGGACGGAGAAGGAGGATGAGGTAACAAAAAATTTAATATTAAGGTTTGGGCCTTGGTTGTTGGCACTACAGGCAAGAAGCCCCACCAGTTCACCAAGGAGCCTCCCCTTAATAGGAGGGTAAAAAACAAACTCCATTGTTGACACGGTAGAGAGTGACCCCGCGAGGTTTGAACCTTGGTTGTTGGCTCTACAGGCAAGAATCCCCACCATTTCACCAAAGGGTCACCCCCTCTTATCTTTTTTATTGATTAAATAATATTTAATTATTTAATTAATATTCATTCCATCCCAATATTCGTCTAAAAAAAAATCCATCACCCCTAAGTCCTAGTCTAAGATAAATAATTAATCCTAATTATTTATCCATTCATATCACTACCCTTTATCCCCTTTATTTAAAAAATTAAATAAATAAGTTTCTTATTTATTTAATTTCATGGCTCATGTCACAACCTCCAACTTTTCTTATTAACCTCCTAATCCCCACCTAACCCCTTGATTAACTTGTGCACACACTTAATCCTCAAGATTAAGTGGGATCAAATCATTTCCATGTCTACCCTCACCCACCTTGTCCTATTTTCATAAATTTTCCCCTTTTGGAAAAGACCCCATGTCTTTAAAGACATGAGTCTTGCTTCCTTGAGGACATGAGTCTTGCTTCCTCAAGTACCCAAAAGATTTTAAATTCCTTTCCTTGTCACTTTTAAGTGTGAGGGATAAAATTTTCTTTTATATGAAATATTCTAAGGGTACCTCCATGTACCTCATATCCTCACATGCACTCTCATTGAACCACTTGGCACAATATCATCACTTGATAGAACTAGGCCAATCTTGACCCTTAATCCCATGATCTTGAATTCTATCACTCCATCTTTCCAACCCCAAAATCTATTTATTCATCCAACACTTAACCATTTGATATCACACATTTGTATAAAAGTGATGTTATGCTATCAATTTTCATGAGCATGCATCAAATTGATCATGTGGGAAAATCTACACAATAGATAGTCTATCATAGTTTCTTTTGTGTTATTTTTTTTATGCTATTTGGACTTTATATTCTTTATATAAGTGTTTGTTTCAATTTTTTTTTTTTTGATTTATCCTATTTAAATCATTTACATTGACACAAAATATTTCACAATTTTTTGGCTCGCCAATGGGACCACATCATGGGTCGACTAACAAAAAAAATTATTTTTTCATGTCTTGTGGGTGTGAAATGGAAAATGCATCTCTAGATTTGTCAAAGCACACTGTGTGCCAAAAAGTACACAAAAAATAAAGAAATGCATGAACTAAAAGTATAAATGAAAAAAAATTGTGAATCCATATCCAATCAACAAAATTTCTCTGCAAATCAATGAATATGTGCAATTATGGCTTCAAAAAATGCATCAAATCAATGATTATGCTCTATGGATCGATGGATTTGTTAGGTATGGTTACATGTTGGTTTTATGATTTTTCTTTGATTTTCTTACTATTTTAAGCATTGACTAGCTAACTCGTCTACTTTGTGATTAATCTAATATTGTTTGTGCAGCCATAATTAGTCAAAGATAAGGCATATCCAAATCCTAACATCATATTTTATAGCTTCATGGTCAAAGGTTAATTTTCCCACTATATTAGGCATGTTAACATAGATTAAAGGGTCAGTTAACTCCTTTTTGTCATGCCTAAGGTTTCTTATAGGAATATGCTCTCTCCTTGCATTGCTTATTAAGCTTAGAGATCATAAGTTACCTTAAATTAACCTAGTTCTTGTGAGTCAACCCAAGAGAATTTGATTGCATGTATGCTCTCTCTTTGTGCTTCATGCAATCTTGGAGATCAAAAGTTATAAATGAAACTTTCCCTTTATGAGGCATTCTTGGGTATTTTAACACCCCAAGGGATGACCTTAACCATCTATTTTGGAAAAAGGTATAGAAAGGGGGGAGAGTGAAAGTTATACCTCAAGGAGTGGCCATCTTCATGTATGGCTAAGCCCTAAGACCCTTGACAACCAAGAATTGGTAGTGAAGAATGGACAAGAGAGACCCTCCTATCTCAAGAGTTTGTAGATGATCCCTTTGTTCATGGAATCTCCCCTAGTGTGCTTATGTCTAATAGCCTTAGGAATTCAACTATCAATTAGTGTGGTGCAAGAGAAGTGTATTGTACCCTAAAGCTACTCACAATGTACATCTAGGTGTCAGGATAGAATTCACTAGGGTGACATTTATAAGTGCTCTTTGATAAGGGAACTTTCACATGTATGTAGTTGTGCCTATCTATCCTTCATTTAGTAGATGTTATTAGCACATGTGTTGTGAGCCTTCACTAATTATCACACCCAACTAAATAATCTTAGGGAATGTGAGCATGCTTTTGCATGTTTTCCATGTGACAAACTTGTAAATATCTTAATTAGTCTAGCTCGACCTTGACAACTATCTATTGTATGTTTTATCTAAGTAACTTTTCTAGTCAATCTAACCATCACTAAATCCACCCCATCCTTTGGTAAATCCACCTTAGTATCAATGAATATTCTCTTCCCTTTTAGAAAAATTTCCTTGTCAAATCTATCTAGTCATCTAATAGTCAAAATTGTCAAGCTGGCACTTAATGAATGAATGAAATCAATATTTCACAATCCATATTGATTATTGCTAGTTGATTTTTGGCTTCGATTGTGTAAGAATTTTTGCATCAATGTTTCATATCACACTCCGTGATCCATCATCAAGATGAAGAAGAGAGCATAAGGAATAAAAAAGAAAACTTGTAAACCCAGAATTCTATAAAAAGGTAGGGAAGAGGGATGAGAGAGAAGGTTGGCACAAGAAACAAGGTAAGCAAAAAAGATGATGAACGAAGGAAATAAGTAAAGAACTAAAAATGAAAAATAAAATATTTACAAGAGAATAGGAGACAAGAGTTAAATAACAAATATACAATTACTATAATAGAATTAAATAATAAGTATACAATAATAAAATCAACTAGCTAAAATAATCAAAAATTCAAAATCAAAAAATATAATCATAACCATCCAATTAAATAATGAACTCAATACAAATAAACAAAAAACATAACAAACTAAGAATATACAAAACTAAAAAGAATACACAAAGATATTTAATATAATATCAAAAATATACAATAATAAAATCAACAATCTAAAATAATAAAAAATTTACAATAATATAGATAGCATGCCAATTAAAAACTAGCCAAGAAAAATTCAACTAAACCATAATAAAAACAACTAGCTAAAATAATCAAAAATCAAAATATATAATCATAACCATCCAATTAGATAAAGAACTTATACAAATAAACAAAAACATAACAAACTAAGAATATACAAAACTAAAAAGAAAATACAAAAATATAATATAAAACAAGTGCTATCTAGTGGCCACTACTTGCCTTTGTAGTATTCTAATTAGAGATTTGTAGAGTTGGAATAAAAATAAATGTAAGTTTAATTAATATGAATAAAATTAAATGTAATTTTTTTTAATTGTTGTATTTTAGTTTTGACTTTTGACTTTTGTATTTTGTTTGATTAATAACATTGGTTTTTTATATGTTTTGGTTATGTAATGTAAATATCTTGTTTGATGTTAAATATTTGAAAATAAAATAAATTGGAATAAATGTTTATTGTTTGGTGTTATTTTTTTTCAAAAAAATTAAAGTTGAATACATTTGAATATTTATATAATGAACCCATTCATTGAAAGAAGGAAGTAGTTTATTAATTATTTGTACTAGACATAACTATGACTAATAAAGTTGAGGTTGAGTTTGTTCTTTAGAATGCATATTTGATAAACATTGATTCTAGTTGATTTTGAATTTGATAGTGAAATCTTCATATTACAGTAGAAGTTAAATATACTACTAATATAATAAATATATTATATTCTAATTTAATATTAATTATTTATAAATTATATTATATAAACTAAGTAAATAGATAATATTGTAATATTAATATATTTTAAAATATTGTTATAATTATTAATACAGTGATTTACTATTATATTAATTATATTAATAGTAATAATATAATAATATTAATATTATAATTAACATAGTAGTCAATTAAGATAGTTTATTAATATATATAAATATAATGAAAGGAGAACGTACAAAATAAAATAATCTATATTATATTGTATATAAATATATAATATAAATTAATATTACATATAAAATAATTAATATAAACTATTATATAATATAAATTAATATATAACTTATTTACCTACAAATTATTACCTGTAATATAGTATATATATTATATATATGTAATATATATTCTTATATACCTATAAACCTACATCAAGTTATATATTATCTTATATACCTATATATTAAATAGGTTATAATTTTTTTAAGAAACTATATATATTAATATAAATTAATATGAAAAATATTATTAATGAAAATAAAAGGAGCACATATATAAACAAATTATCCCATAAAATATTAAAAATAAGATAAAGATATTAGTTTAATGGAAATAATAATACAATTTTTTTTATTTTTTTAATAGTGTGAATCCAAATCTCTATAAAAAAAGTTAATTGATTTTTGTAAGATTTTCTTCAATAAAAAAATAACAATTGCATACATAAAAAAATCATTCTTAAAAAAATATCAAAATAAATCACATTTATTTATTTTAGAAAGATGTAATGAAATGATTTTATAAAGCAAAAAATAAAAAATCATTACTTAAAAAATTATTTAATTTGCCTTATCTGCCAATAACACACAAAACTTTTTTAACCAATCATATGCGCAAAAAATATTTTTTATAATTTATAAAGTTAAATATTTTACAAGTTAACTTTACAAAATTGAATTTTATTTTAATTTTTGTTTAAATATTGTTTTTGATTGGTTGAAAACTAAATTATTAATAACTAGTTAACTAAAAAAAGCCAAAGTCATTACAATAGTACTATGCCAATGGCAAGTACTAATAAAGCAACTAAAAAATGAAGCAATTAAAAAACATATATAATAATATACAATTAAAAACTACACAAGAAAATTCACAACTATAAAATAATAAAATCAACTAGCTTTAAAATAATCAAAAAATCAAAATCAAAATATAAAATCAAGACCATCCAATTAAATAATGAACACAATACAAATAAACAAAAAACATAACAAACTAAGAAAATACAAAACTAAAAAAGAAAATACAAAAATATAATATAAAATGAAGCAATTAAAAATCTCATAACTATTAAGAAATCAAGCACAAAAAAATTGACTCAAAAGAGGGATAGTTTATGTTTAGTTTTGATTATTCTGAGCTATCCCTCTTTTGAGTCAAATTTTTGTGCTTGGTTTTTTAATATTCATGAGGTTTTAAATTGCTTCATTTTATATTATATTTTTTATTTCTTTTTTAGTTCTATATTTTCTTAGTTTGTTATGGTTTTTTGTTTATTAGTACTTGTATTGGAATAGTACTATTGTAATGAGTTTGGCTTTTTTTACTTAACTAGTTATTAATAATTTAGTTTTCAACCAATCAAAAACAATATTTTAAAAAAATTAAAATAAAATTCAATTTTGTAAAGTCAACTTGTAAAATATTTAACTTTACAAATTATAAAAAATATTTTTTGTGCATATGATTGGTTAAAAAGTTGTGTGTTATTGGCGGATTTGTAGGGAAAGTAGGGTAAACATTTTTTTTTTAAATGATTTTTTTTTTCTTTATAAAGTCAATTAAATCTTTCTAAAATAAATAAATGTTACGTATTTTGACTTTTTTTTAAGAATGATTTTTTTATGTATGCATTTTTTTATTTTTTATTAAATAAATCTCACAAAAATCAATTAGCTATTTTATAGAGATTTGGATTCACACTATTAAAATAAAAAAATAAATAAAAATTGTATTATTCGTTTCATTAGACTAATATCTTTGTTATCTATTTTTTTAATATTTTATGGTATCATTTAATTATTATATGCTCTCCTTTCTTTTCATTAATAATTTTTTTCATCATGTATATTTTTTATATTATTTTATATTAATATATATAAGTTCTCCAAAAAAAATTATAACCTATGATATATAGGTATATAAGATAACCTATATTATTTTAGGTCTTTATTATATATAATATACAACCTATTTTAATGTAGGTAATATTAATTTATATATATAACATATATTAATGTAAAATTTATATATATTATTTCTATTTATATCTTATATTGGGTATGTGTAGGGTATGTGGCTGATGACTTTCTTTTTACCCAAAATTGATGAAACGAAAAGGGTTTTTAGAGGAGATTCTCAGTTTTCCACCAATATAAATTATGTTTTACTTTGAATTTAATAAATAATTATTATTCATTTTCTATTTGAATTACTACTAAAATCCTAGTTGATAGGTTGATTGAAAAATATCTATAGCTTTCAAATGGTATCACATTTTGTGAATCCAAAACATGCTTCACATACTATAGGATTAAAAAAAATGAGTTGAATTTCATGAATTTTTGACCAAGTTAAGGTGGTTAGACATACGAGTTTTTATATTTTTTAAAAGTTGTAATAAAAAATCATAATTAATTATTTACTTAGAAAAAAATTACAAAAAATATGCATCACATCGACATGAGTCCCTACTTATATCTAAAATATTATAAAAAAATATTATCATTTGATTGTGGTTAGGGTCGATAGACACCTACTTTATTTTTCCTAAATTTAAGTACTATCGCATTGAAATTTCAAATTTTCACCAAATAGATTTTTATTTTTTTTAAATAAACCTAGTAGTTTAGAAACTACATTCAATTTGCTATAGATTCTATTCTTACATATTTTTGAAATAATATAGATAACTTATTCAAATTTCTATGTCAAGTTGTCTAACTCTGATTTTTCTGAATTTTTTGCCACTTAAGGGCCTATTTTTTCCATGATGATCCTGCACATACCCTATTATTATAGGTAATATTTTGTGTTATATCATATTACTATGTTATTCATTTTTTTGTTATGTTTTCATCTTCTCAACTAATTTCTACAATCATATTCTTCATTATCCTCTTCCTATGATGAATCATTGAGCATGGTTTGAAACGTTGATTCAAAATAGCATACACAGTTTAATCCAAAAGTGTTTACTCTATCATTCATGGACTTTGGAAAAATCATACCATCTATAATCATTGGTTCGTTAATATTTAACAATTATTGATTTGAATGAAGAATTTAGTTGCACTTGTGTCATACCATCTATAATTATTGGTTCGTTAATATTTAATAATTATTGATTTGAATGAAAAGATTTAGTTGCACTTGTGTCTACTTTGAATCAAACTCGATAGTTTAATATATAATATATTTTATTTTTTTAATATATATATATATAATCATACCATCTATAATCATTGGTTCATTAATATTTAACAATTATTGATTTGAATGAAGAATTTAGTTGCACTTGTGTCATACCATCTATAATTATTAGTTCGTTAATATTTAATAATTATTGATTTGAATGAAAAGATTTAGTTGCACTTGTGTCTACTTTGAATCAAACTCGATAGTTTAATATATAATATATTTTATTTTTTTAATATATATATATATAATCATACCATCTATAATCATTGATTCATTAATATTTAACAATTATTGATTTGAATGAAGAATTTAGTTGCACTTGTGTCATACCATCTATAATTATTGGTTCGTTAATATTTAATAATTATTTATTTGAATGAAAAGATTTAGTTGCACTTGTGTCTACTTTGAATCAAACTCAATAAATTAATATAATATATTTTATTTTTTTATTATATATATATAATTATAAGTAAACAAATTGTAATAAATAATCATTTTAATATATAATAATTTTATATTAATAATAAGAGAAGAAACATTGTCAGTATAAGATGGTTGGCGCTCTACAACTCAAGCTAGGGCAACCGTGCCCTAGCTCTATTTAGTTTTTCCTTGTGCATGCATTGTTGGGGGGTGATTATGGTATACGGGGGGTTGGCTCATTCTCTGGCTACATACACGTGGGTTTGATTCTCTAGTGGATGTGTGGCGACTGTGGGGGTGTAGTGTTTGTTCTCTGCCTCGTTTCTCTCATTTCTTCCCTTTATGGCTTTGAGGTGTGGGTGGTGCCTAGCTATGGTCGTTGTGTGGGGAGTGTGAAGTCATTGCTGGGTGTGGCTCTGTGCTAGACCAGTGGGCGGTAGTGTGTGGTGCATTTTGAGTATGCTGCCTCGGGAGTGGCATCTTTCCTTCTCTTTACCTACATAGGGTTGTTTCCAAGTGGTAGTGTGTTGGGATTTGTTGTGTGGTACTGCAGTCTCTCCTTGAACACTGTGTTGGTCTGCTTAGGTGTGGGGTTTTGTCCCATTCAAGGGCACGCCTTTCACTGCTCAGGTGGGTGGTTCCATAAAGTTCTATTTTTCCCTCGTATTGAGTCCTTTGGCTCTTTCGATCTGAGGGTTTGCATGCAAGCCTAGGATATTAATATTATCCTATGTCTCATGGGGAGTCTTTCAGGGCTAGTCCCATGTTGGACTTCCGCTCAACATTCAGTTTGAAACCCTCATCTTAGGGTGTGAAGACATTCGATAATGATTTGTATGCGTCGGATATGGAAAAGAATGACTCTGGGCTGTCTAGAGGAACTAGAATTACGAAGATTAATGGGTGCTTGGAAAGATGCAAAGAGAGGCTAAAATTGGTTATTCCGATCAAGATGCTTGCTGATGATATTGAATATTACTCGAAGCACTCCTTTTATTGCAAGTTTTTGGGTTTGAGAATCTCGTTGCAATTTTTGGAATCTTAGGCTCAAAGGACCTGGATGCCAGAAGGGGAAATGGAGATTAGGCTCTTGGCAAATAATTACTTTATGGTAACTTTTGATTGCATGGCTGATCAGAATAGGATTTTTGAAGGTGGACCCAGGGCTATTTATATAGTCAAGTGGGTTTGTTTATCAAACCGTGGCATGCGGGCTTCAATCCAACTGGGGAACTTTTGAGTTGGGTTCCAATTTGGGTCAAGTTGCCATGGTTTTCGATCGAGTGTTGGCACGAGGATGTGTTGCATTTGGTGGCCTCAATGCAAAAAGCATGTTGGGTCTTCATAATAGAAGCAGTTCAAAAAGGTAATGACCTTTGCCTGTATATGTGTGGAAATTGATTTAAGCAAACCATTGCCATATTTTGTGGAAGTTAGTGCAGGTTCTCATACTTGGGTTCAACAATTGGATTATGAAACCCTTCCCTTTCCGTGTCACTTATGTCATGAGTATGGGAATTTGTAGCGTAGATTCCCTAAGGCCAAGCATGTGGGGCCTCAACCTTCTATGCCTCCCTGCAACTCACCTAGGGCTGATAAGGGGAAGGAGCCTATTCCCGGTGATGGCATTGGTGATGATGGATTTGTCCCTATTAAATCTCATAATAAGAACCAAGGGAAAAAGAGGCCCTTCAGGGAAAGACAAGAGGATGATACTTTTAATAGACCTATTTGAGGTATTGGATGATCTTATTCAGTAGGAAGTGAACCCAGGTTTGGTAAATTTGGATGAAGGGGTTGTGGGTGCTAGATAGGAGGGACCTATGGAGGTTATGCAAGTCATGTAGGATGCTAGTACTGGGCAGATGGACACAAATCAAGATCTATTTACATAGGTAGAATCAGATGATATGGTGGGGTGTCTCCTAGGCCTCTAATGGAAAGTGTCCAGATGAGGGTAAGGTCTCGCCTGCCTCCGCTCACTTGGGTATTCAGAAAAAGGATTCAAGGAAGGGTGCAAGTGAAAAACCTTCCAAGGTAGGTTGGAAGAAGGATATGGAAAAGTTAAAGATAGTTGGGGAAATGTTGGTGGAATTAGGTTTAGTCAAGACCCTAGATTCTCATTTTTCTTACCCCTTGAAATGATTGTCCTTTCATGGAATGTAAGGGGCTTGAATAGCAGCCCTAGACAAAAAGTTGTTTGAGATATGATTAAAGGTAAAGCCCCTGATATTCTTTTTCTGCATGAGACTAAGTTATCAGTTGAGGGTATGATGGGTATTTTACCTAAGTTGTGGCGATATGAAAAATGTCAGTGTATCAGGGCCTTTGGCTCCTCTGGGGGGTAGCCTATTTATGGGATCCTCAAAAGCTCTGCCCTATTTGGTGGATGGCTTCAAAGTCTTCGATTTCCCTGGTGGCTTCTAGCTTTGAAACAGGTGAAAGTGTCTTCTTATCAAATGTGTACGCTCCTATTGAGCTTCATGGCAAACAAATTCTTTGGTACCATCTTACATATGTTCCTAGTTTGGCTCCTTTTCACTCATGGATTATGGCAGGAGACTTCAATTCCATAAGTGAGTTGTCTGAGAAACAAGATGGTACTACAAGGCTAGAGCCATCTACTCTATTAATTCGAGATAGTATAACATCCTTGAATCTTGTTGATGTGAAACCTAGCAATGGGTGTTTCACTTGGAACAATAGAAGAATTGGTGGGAACTGGATTGTTGAGAGGCTAGAAAAGTTCCTTGTTTCTTGCTATTGGGTCGGAGGGTTGTGGTCTACTTGCTCTGAGATTCTTGATTGGAGGGGTTATGATCACTAGCCTATTATGCTTAGAATCAGTTCGGGGGGTGTGCATCAAACCCCTTCCTTTAAGTTCCAGTTGATGTGGTTGTGAGATGCTTCCCTTTTTTAGCATATTGATGTCTGGTGGAGGACTGGTCGGCCTGTTGTGGGTATGACAATGTACAATTTCGCTAAGCTTCTTCAATTTGTTAAGTATCAGCTTAAGAGATGGAATCAACAGTGTTTTGGTAATATCTTTTAGGATAAGGCTATAGCTCAGGAGGAATTGAATAACATTATGTGGTTGATTCGGGAGAATGGGATTACGAAGGAGCTTTTAGGAGAGGAAGCTCTGGCTCTTAAAGTGGTTCAAGAGTGTGAATTACAAGAGATCTATTGGAAGCAAAAGACCAGAGTTGAATGGCTACTAGAAGGAGACAAAAACACTACCTTCTTCTTTAACTCTGTGAAGGACCGGAGGCATGGTAATTCCATTCCTTTTTTGGTGAATGATAGGGGGATTCGCTTGGCCTCGTTTCAGGAAATCTCTGTTGAGGCAACCCAGTATTTCAGTTCTATGTTCAGGGAGGAGGCACAAGGCGATTTTGCTAAGGAAGCATAAGTTCTTACTTGTGTTCCCCAATTGGTCTCCAGGGAGATGAATGAACAGTTGATGGGTGATATCTCTCTTGAAGAGTTGGAAGGGATAGTGTTTTAGATGAAGAAATGAAAAGCTCCTGGCTTGGATGGTTTCCCGATTGAATTTTTCCAAGAGTTATGGGATATCATAAAGTTGGATCTTTTGGCGGTTGTCCAAGAGTCTCAAAGGAATAAACAAATGTTGTGCGCTTTGAATTCCACTTTCCTTGCTCTCATTCCTAAGTGTGAGGGGGCTAATAGGTTATCGCAATTCTGACCTCTCTCTCTCTCTCTATAATGTGGTTTATAATATTATCTCGAAGTTAATAGCTGAAAGGTTGAAGAAGTGGCTTACAGTGTTGGTCTCTGAGGAGTAGAGTGGCTTTGTGGCAGGCCATCAAATCCTGGATGGAGTCTTTGTTGCTATGGAGACCATCCATTCTATGGCGTGCTCCCAAGAGAAGGTGATGTTCATTAAGTTGGATATGGTTAAGGCTTATGACTGGGTTCGGTGGTCTTTTCTGAGGAAGATTCTGGTTGCATTTGGATTCTGCAAGGAATGGATTCTATGAGTCATGAGTTGTATTACTTAGGTTTCCTTCTCAGTGCTGATAAATGGATGTCATTCTGAGCTTTTTGGTGCTTCTAGGGGATTGCGCCAAGGTGATCCTCTCTTCCCGTACTTATTTCTACTCCTGGTTGAAGGTCTTGGTCATTTGATGAGGAGAAATGTGGAGTTGGGCATCATTTAGGGTTGGAGGTGGGGGGAGATTTTCTCCCACAA
>VDFB02097501.1:0-30637 GCA_007258455.2 Sequoia sempervirens
CGGTTCTACCTTAAATGCGAATCCCTATTGTTCATGTCGGTAAAATACTATCTGGGGGTGATCTGTAGATCTTTTGTAGCTACCGTATTTACTCCTATGCCTCTGTGTCCATTTTTGAACTCCAGCGGAGTCACTTTGAATGCCCTAAAATATCACCATTAATGTCGAGCTACCCTTGTCAGTAGACACCAGCTGGCATTGTGACTCACAACTTCCTTCCTCTTCCTCGACTCTCTTCTCGCTCGAGATCGGTCCTTCTGTAAGTTGTTGGCGAGACTAATTTCTTTCGCCGTGACATTACACTAAAGTCGCGTCCTTTCACTGAGAACTCTCTTCACTTCGGGGAGACTTTACTCAGTTGGCGAGACATTACACCGCACTCAACATGTTACACTGAGGGCACAAAATATGTCGGCGGGACCCTATCAGGTCAGCAAGACTTTATTCCTTCAGCTAGACATCATGCCGAACCTAGATCCATTGGTGAAACTTCTTCGAGAGGTATCTTCATATAATAACTCGATCCTGCAAAATAGATCCCTCCATTAGTTCTCAAAGGTAATAAAATATATCATTATTTATCATATCTTTAATTTTATCAAAAAGAAACACAACTCTGGCGGAGGCAAAACCAAAATTGAAATGGGAACATACTTCCCCTTTTAAAACTAGCGGGAGTAGGGCCAAAAGAAAATCAAAATCGGGACCAGAGTCGGGATGGGAATGAGCCATGGAAATAATCACAATCTCGCAGTTCATACCCCATCCTGGCTCTACGTCCGCGATGGAAACCAAAACACAAAGGACAGGGAAACAAATGTCGGCGGGGTTGGAGCAAAAACTGATCCCGGGCGAAGCACAATGGGGGCGGGGGCGAAACCAAATCTAAAATTGAAACTTCTTCAAAGTTTCAGTTTCGGATTCCATCCCGATCCCACCTCTGCAAACACACAGATGAAAAAAGAAAGGGGGAAAGGATGAAAAACACCCCGTGACCAAACAGTCGAAACTGGGGCTAAAACAACGAACAAGGCAGAACCGGGATCGGGGAAGGAAAAGAAAATAGAACTTGGAACAAATTCCAAGTTTAGTTTCCACTCTGGTTTCGGGCCCACCATAACAAACCAAAACATGAAGGGAAAACCCAATGACAAAGAGAGCGAAAGAAAAGGGTGGAGTTGAGGTCGGGATGGAACCCAAACGAGGAACTTTGAAGAAAGTTTAACATTCTGATTCGGACCCAGACCCGACTCTGAGAAAGAACAAAAGACAAAGACAAAGAACCGTTGAAACCGGAATTGGGGATGGAACAAGACTAGAACTTGGAAGGAATTTCCAAGTCCGGTATTAGTTCCGGTTTCGGTTCCAACAGAACTTTAAAAGGAAAATGCCTAAGGCAGAAAACCAAAGGCCAAAGGGAAAAGAAAAGAGGGGACCCATTTTGTTCCAAAATAAAATGGGGTGGTTATGCAAGGCATAACAGGGTCGTATTTTTACAATCATGTGGGTTTGTTTATTAAGCCCTGGCATGGAGGTTTTAATGCGGCGGAGGATCTACCTACATGGGTCCCTGTTTGGGTCTGTCTACCTTGGCTGTCATTGGAGTTTGGGAGGGAGGATATTCTACACCAGATTGTTGCTTTGTTGGGGAAGCCGACTGCCATTGCTAAAAATACTTTGGATAAAAAGGTATTCTCTTATGCTTGCATTTGTGTTGAAATTGATTTAAATAACCCTCTTCCAGATTCTTTGGAAATTTGTATTGGCTATACCTCATGGATTCAATAGTTAGATTATGAGTCCCTTCCTTTTCGTTGTCACTTTTGTCATGAGTATGAACACCTTTAGTGCCAGTGTCCTCAGGCACCCAAAGTGGCAGAGGTTTCTTCTTCTCCTTCTTCCGAGCCTTTACTGGAGAAGGGGGATAAAGGCAAGGTGCCTGTGGTTGAGGGTGGGCTTGATAAGGATGGATTTATTCCTGTTAAGCTGAGGGCTAAAGGGAGGGATCAGAAGCAGGCCTATAAGCATAGACAGAGTGATCAGGGTTTCAATCATTTTGAGGTCCTGGATAATCAGGCTTTGGAGGAGGGGATTCCTATTGAGATTTCTTCTGGGACCATTGGCATAGATGTTGGGCTGGATACAGGGCTGGAGTAGGAAATTGTTGTTTAGAATACTTCTTTGGCTTTCTAAGCCTCTTGGTGCCTCTGTAGATGTGCAAGATGATATTGTATTAGCAGATTTAGCTAAGGAGGTGCTCTCTTCAGGTAAAGTTCGGGGTTCGTCTCCTGCTTTGGGGTTGCTGCAACGCCCTCTCAAGAAGGGGCATTTTGAAAATTCTTCTAAAGTTGGTCGTAAGAAGGATGTGGACAAAATTAAATTTACTGGGGATTTGTTGGTGGAATTTGGGTTTGTTAAGTGAGGCCCACTTCTCTCAACCTTCCTCATGATTATTCTTTCATGGAATGCAAGGGGGTTGAATAGCACCTCCCATCAAAAGGCTATTTAGGATTTGATTGTGGTTCATTCTCTTAATATCTTTTGTGTTCAGGAGATTAAGCTTCGAGTGGACCTCATGCTTCAACATGCTCCTCGTATTTGGTTTTCTGGCCAGTGTCAGTGTATTGGTTCTAGGGGAAACTTTGGAGGTCTGACTCTCTTCTGGGATCCTCATAAGGTTGTTCCTCGTTGGTGGATTTCTAGCCAGTTTGTTATTTCTGTGGTGGCTTTGGTTTTGGAATCTAGTGAGACTATTTTGGTTAGTAATGTTTATGCTCTGATTGACATCCATGGTAAAATCCATCTTTGGGCTCGTATTCGGTATGTTAGGTCTTGTGCACCTTTTCTACCTTGGATCCTAGCTAGTGATTTCAATTCTCTGTTGAGCTTGGAGGAGAAAAGAGGAGGGCTGCCTAGGCTAGGTCCTACTTCAGATCTGTTTTAGACTAATGTGGATTCTCTTGCTCTGGTTGATGTTAAACCCTCTAATAGAATATTCACTTGGAATAATAGACGGAGTGGGCCTGAAGCGATTTCTGAGCGTCTAGATAGATTCCTTGTCTCTAGTTCTTGGGTTAGGGGTAGCTTGGTCACTTGCTCTAAGATTCTTGACTGGTGTGACTCTGATCATTGGCCAATTAAGTTTTCTGCTTCAGCTTTTCCAAATCCAAAGAATCCACCTTTCAAATTTCAGCTTGTGTGGCTACATGATTCTTCTTTGGGTGATCTTGTTGCTTAGTGGTGGTGAGATGGCGCCCCTGCCTATGGTACAACTATGTATTCTCTAGTTAAGAAGCTGCAATTTGTCAAGTATCATCTCAAGCGATGGAATAGGTTGTGTTTCGATAATTTTCAGGCTAGGAAAAGAGAAGTACAGGATCGCCTTGTTGTTATTACTTGCCAAATTCAAGATTTGGGATTCTCGAAGGCTCTTGGGCATGCTGAGGCCCAGGCTCTGAAATTGGTGGAGGAATGGGAGCTTCGTGAGGAGATTTTTTGGAAACAAGAGGCTAGGATTGATTGGCTTCAAGAGGGTGACAGGAATACTGCTTTTTTCCATCATTCAGTGCAAGCTCATCAGAATGAGTGTTTTATTTCTTCTCTTGTTAATTCTGAGGGTCTTTCGATCTCTTCGAAGCAAGCTTTGTCTAGAGAGGCACGTCAGTTCTACTCTAATCTGTTTACTAAGGATTCTCTTCCTACAGAGGTTGAGGAGAATATGGTCCTTGCTTGCATTTCTTCTTTGATCTCTAATGATTTGAATGCTTCTCTTATTTTCCCGATTACTCTAGCGGAAGTGGAGGAGGTTGTGTTTGGGATGAATAAGAGGAAAGCTCCTGGCCCTGATTGTTTCCCAGTTGAATTTTTCTAGGAGTTTTAGGATATTGTGAAGTTGGATTTGTTGGAGGTGGTTCGGGAGTCTCTTCATAGCAAGCAGATGCTTTGTGCCCTAAATGCTACTTTTTTGGTTCTCATTCCTAAGAAGGAAGGTGTTGACAAGCTTGATTTCTTTAGACCTATTACGCTCTGTAATGTGGTGTATAAGATTATTATGAAATTGATTGTTGAGAGGCTTAAATCTTGTTTTCCTGTGATCATTTCTGAGGAGCAAGGTGACTTTGTGGTAGGTCATCAAATTCTGGATGGGGTGGTGGTTGCGTATGAGGTCATTCATTCCATGGAAACCTCTAAGGATAGGTCTATGTTTATCAAGTTGGATATGGCCAAATCTTATGATAGAGTTAAATGGAGTTTTCTTCAGAAGATTTTATTGGCATTTGGTTTTTCTTATGATTGGGTGAGCTGGATTTTGAGTTGTGTGACTTCTTCCTCATTTTCGGTTATTGTGAATGGTGAACCTTTTGAGATTTTTGGGGCTACTAGGGGCCTTCATCAGGGGGACCCTCTCTCTCCTTATTTGTTTATTATAATGGAGAAGGGGCTAGGTTAGTTTCTTAAATCTTGGGCTTCTCAAAACTTGATTCATGGGTGGCAGTGGGGGTTGGGCTTGCCAACGCTTTCTCATCTCTAGTTTGTGGATGATACCTCTCTTATGGGTTTGGCTTGTATTCGGGAGGATGAATCCTTTAGGAAAGCTTTGGATATCTACCTTGCGGCTTTGGGCCATAAAGTCAATGAGCAAAAGTCTTTTATCTTCTTCTTTAATACTCCTCAGGCTATCCAGCAATAGATTGCAGCTATTATGTGGCTTCAAATTGGGTCTCTTCCCTTTGTCTTTTTGGGTATTCCTCTTGCTATTGGTTGTCAGCCTAGATCCTCCTGATAGTTGTTGCTTGATAAGCTAAGGTAGAAGGTTACTCATTGGACTCATCGGCGATTGTCTAAAGCTGCTAGAGTGACTCTTCTCAAGTTTGTTATCTAGGCCCTTCCCATCTACAGGTGCTTTGTTCAAGCGGCTCCAATGTATTTCCTTAAGGAATTTGATGTTCTCTCACATCAATTTCTTTGGAGCAGTAATTTGTTGTCTTCGAAGTTGAGCCTTGTTAAGTGGGAATCTGTGTAGACCAAAGCAGGAGGGTGGTCTTGGTTTACGCTCTTCTATTTTGAATGGGAAAGTTCTTGTTTCCAAGCTTTACTGGCGATGGTGTACTAATCAACATTATTTATGGGCTCGTATTCTCAACCATAAATATCTTCATAGTGTTGCTTCTTTTGAGGTTCCTCGCTATCCTCTGGAAGGGAGTGTGTCTATGATCTGACATACTTTGAAAGTAGGGGCACAGTTGATTAAGCGTGCTCTTTTTTGGATTTATCATTTGGGGTCATAGGCTCTTTTTTGGTTAGATTCTTGGGATGATCACCCTCCTATTCTCTCTTCTTTTCCTCACCTCCAATCCCTTTTTGATGTTTTTATTGCTGTTGGCTGGGAAACCATAGAGCATTATAAGGTGGTGCAACATTGTGGTTCAGTTGTAAGTTTTCATTAGAAGCATCCTTCTGAGTGGCCACCTGGAGGGTCTGAGGGGGATAAGTGTGATATTTCCTATCTTATTGCTTCTCGTGCTTCTAATTCTTTGAGGGGACCTGATGTCTTGGCTTGGGGTGGTTCAGATTTGTCTGGAAAGTACTTTGTGTCTGTTGGTTATAAGCAATTGGGTAGGCAGTTGTTTGGGGACATTGAGGTCCCTTGGTGGAAGCAAGTTTGGCACAAGGTGTCATGGCCCAAGTGCAATTTCTTCATGTGGTTAGTGGCTCAAAATCGGTGTCTTACTTGGGATAATTTATGTAAGTGTGGTTTCCAAGGCCCTTCTATGTGTGTTTTGTGTCGGGGCTGTGACGAGAGTGTCTCCCATCTCTTCTTCCATTGTTCCTATGCTAGGGAGATTTGCATTTCTAGTGGAGGGTGTGGAATACGGCCTACTAGCATGTTTCCTCGTTGGCAGAGTTTGTGGAATGGTGGGGGCAGGGCCCCTGTTACTACCTCCTTTCTTCATGTTACTTGGGATCTTGGCCCATCATTTATTATCTGGAACCTGTGGTTGGAGAGGAATAGGCAGATCTTTCAGGATGTGTTGTTGATGGCCCCTCACCTGTGGTGGAAAATTTTGCATTCTTTGGGGGAAACTATTGCAGCTAAGTGTTATCTGACTATGCCGGTGGACCCTCCTGATGTTGGGTGTTGTAATCCTCTTCATCTTCCTCCTCCGCATCGGAAACTCATGCACAAAAGATGTAGACATCCTACCCCGAAGGTGAATAGGGAGGGAAGATGGTCCCCTCCTCCTTAAGGAGTCCTAAAAATCAACCCGGATGGCTCTTCTTGTGGAAATCCGGGTCATGCTGGAATTGGTGGTGTTGGTCGGGATAGCTTTGGAGATGTTCAGTTTATCTTATTTGTTTATAAGGGTCTTCATTGTAATAATTTAATGGAGGCTCAGGCCATTTTATTGGCTGTGGAGCGGGGCAGTCAATTGGGATGGCAAAGGATCATTTGTGAGTTTGACTCCCAGGTTGTGGTGAACTTGCTAAATAGGTAAAATTTAGATGATGTGAGTTGGCAGTTGAATTTGATTGTTGAAAAAATTCTCACTCTTTGTGCTTCTCTGGATGATATTACCTTCACTCATATCCCTAGAGAATGGAATGGTGTTGCTGATTGTTTGGTTAATTGGGCTTTTGATCATATTCATGATTAGAATTTAGTTGATCGGGGTCAACTTCCCCCAGATTTGTCTCAATAGTTGGATCACTTGGTTGAACTTGATAGGGCCGCTTAATGCCCTTGCTTTGTAACTTTTTCTTGTTTTAATAAAAATTTTACCCCTCCTTCATGTCAAAAGAACATCTAAATTTGCAAATCTCCCAAAGGGATTTTGAGTCTTGCAATCCATTTTATTGTGTGTACCTATTAATGTTCGTAATACATGTTATTGTAAATACCATGTTGAGTTTTCAATGTATCATGAATTATTATACCATATTTGTTCTACTATGCATACTGACAAAATGTTGCAGGAGTGTCATGCAATGCAACTTCCCAAGCCATCCAAGGACATGTTAGATTCATTTTTATGCACTAGAGGTGATGGTTTCTCATTTTATAGAAATGATTGTTTAAATGAAACATGTTTGCAATGAGGTGGTTTATCGAATTTTGTAACATGCTTTCATGAGGGTAGCGATCATGATTTTGGTAACGAGATTGTTAAGAAAAAAAAGGTTTGAGACAGTCAAATACACATTGAAAAGTGGAGGTGAAGGTTCTAGATACGAGTTGGTTATAAGAGAGGTAAGTATTGCTGATTTTAGTTTTGATTTTAAGAAAAATATTTTTTATAAGTATGCAAGGCATAGCCATGGGTTGCAGTGGTTGGATCGACAATTCAGGACGTGTAAGGACTCCTTCCCAATTTGAACTATTGTATGTTTCATTTATTGTATCAGCGACTGAAGCCAGTTATCTTTCATAGGCATTATTATTGAGCATAGGTTGAAGTTGGTGCTTAAGGAACAAGGTATTCTTACCATGAAAGCTATCTGACTTATAGTGGGTGAGAAGTTTCTTAAATCTAAAGAGCGATATCGAGCTAATTCTGATATTCTTGCTCATTTCGTTCCATCTCTTTTGGATCTTTGTGCTTCTCAGGACATGGTTGGAAGCATGACTTGAAAGTTTTTCCAGCCTCATTTATTGGGGTGCAACCCAACCTGATGTTGTTTTTCCTCATCCCCGGGACCTAGGACGACCTGTTGGGGCCTCCTTGGTCCCTTTTCTTTTGGATATTGAGGGAGATGAGATTATTTTGCATTATTGTCACACACTCTATGGTTACTAGTTTCTTCGCAAGCTCTATCAGTATGAACCAGTTAACAATTTCAACTGGTTGGATGAATTTCACTTGTATGAGGCTTTTTGAAAACTTTCTTTCTTTTCTAAGTTAGGGTCTATAGTATAGAGCCTCTCAGAACTTAGTTTGTAAACATCTATAAAGTTTAGCGCGGTGGTTTAAATAATTGATACTGCCATATACAATTTGTCTCTTTTTGCTAAAATTTTTTTCTTTGCAAAACTCTCACCCAAGTTTATAAAAGATATTGGACTTAATAAATAAATCTGGGTTTCATTTTATGGATTCTTCATATTGTTGTTCGTAGTGAGAGGTTCTTCATTTATTCTACTTTCATATGATTTTCTTTTGAAACAAAAGCTTTGCGATTTAAAATATTTGTAGCTTAGCTCCATATAGTCGAGATGATTTTCGTATTATGGTTTACAGTGAAATTTTTTCATCTGTTTAGTTTCTTATTATATTGCTTTTATAAATAAAGCATTATTGTATCTAATGTTGAAAGGGTTTCAATATTTCTACATTAATCTATCTTAGTGCACTATTAAATAGGGTCATTAGATGTATTCGTTGCTTACTTTTTGTTGAACATAGCATTTCCTCAAATTTTGGATGATCGGGTTTTACTACTTATTTAGAATTCCCATGTTCATATTTTGTCTCTTTTGTTATGCATTGTTTCTACTTTTTAGTCTAGGCATCCCCCAGGTCATTTGGCATAGTGTATTGTGGCCTACCAGCTTAGAGTTTTGAAATTATTTACCTAAATTTATTAAATCAAATTTATTGCTTTAGAGGATAAAGGGTAAGGGTTGCGTACCTTTGATTTTTTAAGGGTTAGGTACATACCTCTATCTTGAAGCCTTCTTACCAATCATTCTGTTGATGTGATTGTTGGAGATTGGCTTCTAATTTCTTCCTTGTTTGCTTTTAGTATTTCCTCCAGTCCATTCCATATAATTGCCTGATTTCCTTTTTTTATGTCGCTTGATTGATCAATCCCTTGGTTTTCTAGCAAGTCAGCTGCTTTGTTGGCCTCTCGGTAGATGTGTTTTACACTATGAATCTTAACTCCCCCCATTAATTATTTTATCCGATTCGGCTTAGTCTGTAATATCTAGTCTCCTATTTTTCCACTTAGGGTAACATTTATACAAAATGTGGAATCACTTTCAATCTCAATGTTTCTTATTCCATTTTCTTTACAAGCCTATAAGCCTTGTAATAAGCCTTCTAATTCAGCTATATTATTGATAATTACTGACAATTTATTTGATACTGTTGTTATTAAGTCTCCCTCCTCATTCCTTATAATGCATCCCACCCTTGTTGGTCTAGGATTCCCCCTGGATGCATTGTTCATATTTAGTATCATTCTCCCCTGTTGTGGTGGCTTCCATTTTGCATCTAATATTTTTCTTTTAGAATTTGGTGCTAATTGGAAGAAAGGTGGTACTCTAAGGTCTTTCCATATTTTCATTAATTCATTATCCCACTATGTAAACCTTGCTTTCATTTGCATTTTTATATGTGTGTTCATCCATTCAATGATATTGCATTCTACCATTTGCCATATCTCTTTTTCTTCCTTAAATTTTTCTTGAAAGATTCTTCTATTACACTCTTTCCATATGTTCCATATAAGAATTGAGGGGGCAACCCACCATATTTGTCCCCAAAAGGCCTTTAACTTGTGAATGGGCCAACTGGTAAAGAATTCTTTAAGTTTACTGCTCCTTGGTGACGCCCATCCCAACCTGTCTTGTAACCAGTCCAATCCTCATGCTGCATATGGGAAATTTAGCAATAAGTGATATGTATCTTCAGTGTTGTTTTTACACATGATACACCATTGTGGGCCATTGATTCCTATTCTCTTTACCCTGTCCCATGTTAGTATCCTTCCATGTAGGGTTTCCCATGTGAATGCCCCGACTTTTGGTAGGATCCCCTTTCCCCAACAAAGTCTTCTTGACCAGTTAATTTCCTCCTGTTTTAACTAGATTAGATAACCCAATCTTGCTGAATAATTTCTTGACTTTTCCCTGCACCAGATGATCCTATTTGATTACTCATTCAGACATACCTTTCTTTCTTGTAGGATCTCTTTCAATTGGGCCCTTGTTTCTTCGCTTATTGCATCATTTTCAAAGTTGATCCATTCATTTGTCATTGTTTCCTTTTTTCACATAATTTTGAACCACGTTCCCATATAAACTTCTTAAGCTTGCAATGTGGGGAGCCAAATTTAGGTATTCCGCCAGTGGCTTGTAGCCTCCCCACAAGTCACACCAGAAATCAGCCCTCTCCCCATTATTAACTTTCCATGTTAAATGGTTTGTTATTAAATCTCTGCAGTTTGACATAAAGTTCCATATATGAGAACCATTCCCAAAATTTGCCACTGTTAAGATTCTTTCCGAGTCTAAACTGTCCAAATACTCCCTTTGAAATATTTTGCACCATAGTAATGAGGGCTTTTGATATAATTTCCACATCAGTTTTTCTCCCAAGGCAAGACTTTGTATCTTGATATTCTTAATACCAACTCCTCCTTCAACTTGGGATTTGCACATTGTGTCCCAATGAATTAGAGGGACTTTGTGCTCATCATTTGATACTTCCCATAATTTTTTTTTGAGAATACTCTCTATTCCTGAAGCAATTTTATTCATTAACTGCATACATGACATTGAGTAATTAGGGATCGCTATTAGGACTGGCTTTATCATGGTTATTCTTCCTACCAAGGTCAGTCATTTGCCTCTCTAGCTCTGTACTTTTTCCTTGCACTTCTCTTTGACCTGTTCCCACATGGAGGACCTTATGGCCCCTTTAAATAGTGGTACCCCTAAATATTTTCATGGCAGTTCTTTTGTAGTATAGCTTAAGGTTTGGCTATTCTTTTTTGTATTATCTTTTTTTGTGTTGAAAAAATATATTTTGGACTTTTCCTTGTTTATTTGTTGCCTTGAAATGCTTATGTATTCCTCTAGGCATGCTCTTATTGCTTTTGATTTCTTTATTGTGGCTTCCTCTTATAGGAGTGTATTGTCCACAAATTGTTGATGTGTTATTTCATCTATCCCTTGAGCTACCTGGAATCCTTTCCATTGCTTTCCTCTTTGGTATGAGGTTATGTGTCTACTTAAGGATTCAACCATTATAAAAAATAGAAACGGGGAAATAGGACCCCTTGTCTTATTCCATTTTGTACTTTCAAAGAAACCACATGGACTCCCAATGACGAGGATCAAATACCTCACAGTTGAAATGCACTGATAAACCATTTGGATCCACTCCTTACTAAAGCCAAATTTTTCCAATATTCTCATCAAGAATCTCCATCTTACTTTGTTGCATGCTTTAATAACATCGAGCTTGATCATCATACTTGATATTCTTTCTTTATTAATGGTGTGGACTGCTTCACTTGCCAATATGATACTGCCCACAATATCTCTTCCTAGTGTGAAAACACTCTGAGCTAGAGAGATTACCTTTTCTATCAATTTCTTTATTTTTTTTGCCATTGATTTCTTATATATGGTGTTGCATAGAGATATTGGCCTATAGTATCCAAAGTTTGAGCAGATTTATTTTTTAGGGATTAGGGCCACCATTGTATTATTTAGGTCGTAGAAAAATCTCTTTTTCTTCTTGAAATCCTCACATATTTCCTAGATTTCCTCTTCTAAAAAGTTCTAGCTTTTATGGTAGAAGGTTGGAAATCCATTTGGTCCAGATGCTTTGTCTGGGTATAGTTGAGATGTTGCAATCCCTATTTCTTCCCTTGAGAAGGGTTCCATCAACATTGCATTTTCTTCTGGAGTTATTAACGTTGGAATATTTGCTAGTATCCTCTTGTCATCCAGTGTATCATTATCTCCCTCCAGAGATAGTAATTGTTTATAGAAGTTGACTGCTTCCGCATTTATCTCTTCTAGGATATCTATTATACTCCCATCTGTGTGCTTGATTTCTATTATTCTCCTCTGTTCTTGTTTGATTCTTGTCGTATTATGAAAGAATTTTGTATTTGCATCACCTTTTGCTAACCATAATTCCCTAGATTTAATTCTCCAATACTCCTCCTCTCATGCCAAAACCTCATTATATTCTGCCATGAGGGCTTTCTCTTTTAAATAATCTCCTTGGTACATTCCTTCTTCCATTATTTTTCTAGCCGCTCTTTCTTTGAGAAAACATTTTTGAATATTTCTTTATTCCATATTTGAAGCTTGCCCTTAATATAATTAAGCTTGTTTATAAAGTTAAAAATCCTAGTTCCCCCATATCTTGGAGCTATTCTCCACCAATGTTCTATTTGTTCCACAATTCCTTTCCGGAACCACATTTTCTCACATTTGAAGTAAGATTTGTTTTTGGGTTCCTCTTCATAAATGTTTAATCTTACTGGTAGGTGATTTGAGCCAGACAACAATTTTTTTGAAGCCTCTAGTTTTAGCTTTTCAGCCAACCAATCATGGGAAGAGATAAATCTGTCAAGCTTTTCTTTAATGCACCCTTCCCCTGATCTTTTGTTGGACCGTGTATAGGCACCATTCCTTAATTGTGCTTCCACTAGATTATTGTGTTCTAAAAAATGCTTGAATGCCTTCATTTAAGGAGTTATTATTTGCCTTCCTCCTAACTTTTCTTCTATCCCTAGGACTACAATATAATCCCCCCCATGATGATTCTCTTACCTCCTATCTTGGATATATATTGGCTTAGAGTTTTCTAGAGAATTTCTTTGTCATTGTTCTTTGTTGGAACGTAGATCTTGAAGATCTAGAACTTTAAATTGTTTTTCAAGCTTTTTGCCTCACATAGTAGCCAATTACTCTCTTTGGCTATTGCATTTACTTCAGCCGAGTTAGATCTCCAAAGAATTCCCAAGCCTCTTGTAGAGCTGTATGATTTTGCCAAGATAGTTTTCCATCCTTTTTTTCTGTGAAATCTTCTTTGTTTTCATCTTCTTTGTTTTTTTGTAATAATATGATGTCTGCTTCTATTTTCTCAATCTGACACTTTATCAAATGCCTTTTATTGGGGACATTGAGTTCCCTGACAGTCTAGGTTAGAATCTTTATGGCTCCTCATTGTGGGAGTGCTCCTCTCCCAATTTTTTCTGAAGGAAGTTTTTGATACTTTTTATTCCTTTTTCTTGGGCCAAATCTTCTCTTTTCTGTCTGTTTGTCTTTCTGCCCTTCTTATTTTTCCCTTTAAAAATTATTGGGGCCAATAATTGTGCTTCTATCTGAGAGATATTTCTATTTTCTATTATGTCCAGATCTTTGAAATCTTCATTCTCGCTTTCAGTCAATAAATATTCCTCTTCCTCTCTTAATTGTGCATTCAATTCCTCCTGTATTGTAACTAGATCTACCTTTTTTGGTACTGGAGTCTCTAGCTTATTATTTTCTCCCTTTCTATTTTCTTCTTCCAATTTATATTCTAAATATAGCTTTGGATTTTCTACAGTCACCTCTTTTGGGATTGTCTCTGTCTCCTCCTTCGTGGTTTTCCTTCTCCAAACTTTTGTTTACATTTGGTGACTTCTGCATTTTATCGTTTCATGACCCCATCTTTTGCAATGTCTATAGTAAAATTATTTTCTTTCTATTTCTAAATCTACTCCTAGATCCCTGCTTTGGATTTTAGTTTAATTGTCTTTGGCATTGATCTTATTGCTGCCATTTTCATGCTAGCATATAGATAGGAGTTATCTTCCAAAATTTTGGTGTCCAACTCAATTAGGGTTCCCAATGTTTTACTAATATTTTCTAAGCTTTCCTCCAACCAGTATTCTAATGGTAGATTGTATAATCTTAACCATATTGCTTTGTTATATGGGGCTAGAGTTATTGGGTTGAAGTTTGGAACCCATTTCTACATAAATATTGGGCTTCCTTCAAAATCCATCTCTCCTTTTTCTAGTATGTAGTTCCTATCTTCTTCTTTGAGAAAGATTATTATAAAGTAGCCATTTGGTAGGAATTTTAATCCATTATTTCGATCAATTTTTTGTTTTTCCTAGTTTGTAATCATTTCCCTTCCTCTCTTAGGGCCAATGATTCTGCATATAATGGCCACCTTTTGCAAAAAATATGTGTCTTCAATTATCACATCTTCTAAATTGATTTCAATTGGGTTCACTTGTTCCTTTGCTTTTCCCACCAAATCCTTTTTTGTTCCTACTTTGGATCCAAATTTCTTCTTTTTCCCAACTTTACTGTTCTTTCTCAAAGTGTTTCTTTTTCCTTTTTGACATTATTCCTTCGATTTCTTGGGTCTAGTTGGGGATTATTTTCTTCCTTATTCACAGGTTTCTCTATGGTTGCTTCCCTTATTTTAGATTATTTTCTTCTTTTAGGGTTTGTCTCCAAGTTATTGGGCCAAGTGATGTAATGTGGAACTTTAAAATCGATCCTTGGCCCATCTTCTTCCAATCTTTGTCTCCTTCACAATTTTCTTCCTTTTCCTGCTTCATGGGTCATTTTCCTCCATTCACCTTGATTTCTATATTTGCTTTCTGCTTTTTGTGAGTATGAGTTTTCTTTCTGTAGTTCACAAGTTTTTTTGCCGACAAAGTCATTTTTTGTGCAATTATTATTATTATTATATATAATATATATTATGTTATTTATAATATATATATTATATTATAATATATATTATATTATATTATATTATAATATAAGCCCGCACGGGTAGCCGAGTTAGCTTGAGTCTTGGGTTTGCTCCCTAAGGTCTCGAGTTTGACTCGGAGGCCCAGACTCACTTGATGCGTGTGGCTTGTAGGCGGCTGCACACATCCCCAGGGACTAGTATGCCCTAACTCGCCCACTACTCCTTCGAGGGGGTTGTGGGGCTGGGTCGCGGGGGCACCCTGGATTATAAAAAAAATTAAAATATTATATATAATACTAAATTAAAAAAATTATAATAATATATTAAATTAAATATTTAGTCGGTCCCGGACCCGACAAAATTAAAAAAAACTGACCTAAACATAATGGATATTCATTTCTAAATGGATATTCGTTTCGATTAGGTGTTTGCTATGGCACCATGTACTTTCTACCCAAGCCTAGGAAAAGTCAAAGCGGAATTTCACGTTTTTGAGCGAGTTAAAAATGTCTCTTTTTTCCACGTTGCCACTTTTTGAACCCCCATGATCTTGCACATACCCATTTCCAACATGAGGATGGTTCTTAGATAAATGTATAAAGGATGTTATACATTTTATTACATTCAGACATGATCCCTTTGTACCTTGAATCCACACTAAGAACATATAATTTAAGAGCAATATTCATCTCAAACACACATATGAGTTACATTAGAATCATTCCTAAGCATAACCCTTGTGTTCTTTAATCTCCATAAAGATATAGAAAACCTAAAATGAATTAAACTTGAAAATGGAAAAGGTTCATTAAGTTTTTCAATGATGATCTTCCTTCCATGGTTTGCACAAAAGAAGCATACACTAGACCAATGCCTTGTCGATAACATAGTCAAAATAAAATAACCCATCTGGTAATAGCCCAAACACAAAACGAGTGACCATTAAGCCATTACTGCCTTACAATAATGAGGTCTCTTTAGGACATATTTGTACAACATTCTTACTAATCTTGAATGTAATACAATATATTTAATATTTAATTAAGAGCACACTTTAACCTTTTGTTTGAACATAAGCCAATAATCTAAACACCTATTGCAACAAATGTGCAACAAACACCATCATAATCCTTGACTACTTTGATTGAAAATAGAATGCATACATTTTGGAGACATTACAATATGACATTGTTCATCATGATTTGCAAACTATTTTTTTTTCCATTAACAAAAATGGATTACACCAGTGGAACTTTGAAATTTAAAAAAATCCTAACTCGAGAAAAAACCTTGTACAAAAATTACAATATCTTCAACCTAGAAATTCTGAAACCCCCTTACAATGAAATAGCTTCTCATTTTTAGAGGAATGAGAAGAAAGAAAAAAATCCCTAAAAGGAATCCATCGTTGGCACATGGCATCTCTCAGCTCCCTTGATCTGCAACATGACTGGCCAACCTTTAGAATATGCTTTTCAGTCTTTCATTTCCTTCTCTTTTTCCTTTATTCTTTACAACTGAAAAATTATTTGTCACTTAGCTTGCCTTCATTCTTGTGCATCTCCTTTACCTGAATATAAAAAGTCATTTAAAGTAGTATTTTTACTTGGAAAGTACAAATTTTCACTCTTGGGTAAACACCCATTTACTGGTAGTTAAAAAATATCATTTAACCATACAATCCAACCTTCTAAACTCTTCAATTTCCATGTGCAATAAACCTCACATTTTAATAAACATTTGTCTTGCAACCATACTCTGAACATTTCACCTGCAATAATCTAGTTCTCACAACTTCTACCTCATTGTAGCTTAATCATGTGAGGAAATAATCACAACGATGATCAAAGTAGTGCTTGAAAAAGGAAAACACTTTCACATATTTTGCAACTGGGAGAAAGAAATCTTATTGTAGCCACTGTGAAGGTCGTTTTTAATGAATCCTGGGTGTTTTCGACATTACCAGACACTTAGAAACGTCTAAAACCATGTTAAAAATGCTTCCAAGGCATTAGGAATGGTTGAGGCACTTTTCTGGAGGCTGCAACAACATTTTTTAGCTTGCAAATGCGTGCAAAAATCTGCTCAAAAGACAAAAACGTGAATAGACTTTACATTTTTCTCTTTCCACAATAAAATTCCTCTTCTCACAGTGATGAAACACATTCAAATCACGTGGAAAGAGTAGCAAAGAAGTGCCCAACACCAAATCTGACAAAATCATGGCTAAAACATCACTTCCTCGCTTCCATTCTTGATAGCAACAAAAGCTACAACAGGGTGGCGGGAAAAGAAGAGAAAAAACTTCAAAAGGATTTAAAAGAGAATTGCAAAGGATTTAACAAATATCTATAAATCTTTACCCCTCCCCACATACTTCCCCGCTTCCTCACCAACTTTGCTGACGGCAGTACCCCGTGCAATGGGGAAACACTATCTGCTTGGGAAATCAAGTTTATAAAACTTGGAAAATATTTGATTTTCCCTAAAACTTCCCTTATTCACGTGCAATTTCACTTCCAAGGCATTTAAAATATTTTACACATTTGCATTTTAAACATTAGGAGATGGGTAAAAATTTAATTTCGCTTGTCGCCCAAATAGAGAAAATTCACTACACATAAACTGGGACCCCTAGAGCCATTATTTTTTGCAAGCAGGCCTAATCAATTAAATAAAACATGGGTTTGTAATTGGATTTTTCCCAACAATATAAAATTAGGTACCTCCTTTGTAAACTAATTGTAGGATGTGTTCTCCGTAATCGAAATACATTAAAATAATGTATCAAATGGCCTCCATTTTTTATGAAACTAGAAACTAAGAGGTTTTAGACCAAAATGAGAAATGAGTTGCCCTCATAATTGTGAAATTTGAAACTTTCTAGAACACCAAATTTAGCCTGGTTGCAGTCATAAAAGGATTAAATGGCATATCAAAAGTCATCCTAGGGGCTTGAAACTAAGCAAACACACTACCATATGTACCAACAAACATTCTACTAAATGGATTTGTAAGATGACCTCTAAGTTGCAAAATTTTAATTGGTGAAGATGGGCTCCAGGCATATTTAGCAAGATGCAAGCCTAGGCTATATTGACACATTGAAGAGAAATAGGCACTTCAAATTTGCAAAGTTTGCAAAATTTGAAGGTTCCATCAGTGGCTCATGTTCGGGGACACATGCCCTTTGCAGTTATGACGAGATTATAGTTCTTTGGGGAGTAGACCAAGTGCCAAATCCATTGGGTGCTCTAGAACTTTTCCCTCACACTGCATTGAAGATCATTTTTTAGATTTCAATTGGTGACCCTAGGCCCCCAAAATGTAGAACCAATATTTACCCCTATCAAATACTTTGTTATCTACTATTTGAATTAGGCAAAGTATGAAAACACTACCATGAGCTACCCACAAACCAACATCACCACTAACATTGCCACTGTCACCATTAACTCTATCAATCTAAGAATTACAATCAAACACTCACTGAAATCCATAACCATTGTGACATTTTACCTCATCCAACTCATTTTCATGTTTCATTAAATACTCATCTAACTAGGTTGAGAACTTGAAACACTCATAGTCCATTTGATAGTTGGCATCATAAATCTTGACATAATATTCAATTTGCATATCAAACATGAAGTTGTCATAAAAACCTTGTTGTGCACTATGAAAACAACCCTTAAATGCATCAAAAAGAAAAATTTCATATTGAGGAACCTCTTTGAATTGGACATCATGACACAAGCACACATCTAAACATTTTGAATTAGCCACATCAAAACATTCCTTGGTGTCATGGAAATGAAGATCGCATGCATCATCAACATCCCAAAAATAGGTAAATGTACTCATTTTAGGTTCAATAACATTGTCTGATTCATTTTTCAAATCATCATTTAGCTCAATACAAAATATTTCAAAGGAAGGCTCAAATAATTCAAAACCCAACCTCGAGTCAAACTTTTCATATTGACCTTTTGTAACACATGCAGTGATTATGCACTACTGCAATTGTCATCTGATAGGAAAGTATCTGACTTGGATTCAACAGATCCACTATATAGCATGGTTCTTGTTCACCAACAAATGAGAAAGTGTCTTCATCAACTTTTACACTATTGCAGCCCTCATTCAAAACAAACATGTCCATTTTCATACTGTGAGGACTAGAAACATCAACAAAGAAACAACCATATTCAATTTCACATTCACTAACATGAAACCCACTATTGCTTCCATCATTTGGTTGCTCCACACATAGATCAAAAAGTTCTGCAATATCAACACATTTTGAAATTTCATTGTCAGATAAATCATCAAGCTTTTCAATATTATCAATTGGTAATAATGTTGATCCAAGATCCATGTGTTTGTCCTAATGCATAACTTGATCATTCAATAATGAACCCTTTCTTTCATCAATGTGCACATCATCATCCTCTTCATGTATAACTGAAATTTCCATCTTTGTTTCATATAAATGTAATCACAAGCAATAGGGACATAACCATGTTCATTAGCATCATAGTCAACGTCATCAACATCTTTATCATCTCTAACACTATTCTTAGGATTAGGATATTGAACACACAATTTATTATCTTCAAAGTCATCATCACTCATAGAGTTAGTATGCTCCATTGACAACAAACCTGAACTGCATTCTAGGTATTCATCAAATGAAATTTGTTCATTCACTTGTGAACAAGTGACTTCATCAAAATTTACATCATTGCATCCTTTATATGAAGAAGGCACCTTTAGATCACCCTTATAGAAGCATTCATAATCCTTAGAAAAATAATCAGAAACTTCACTGCTATCATGATCTCCATCACTAGAAAACTCATCACTGCATAAACTATGCTCATAATTTTTAGAATGAATGCTTAAAGTTTCATTTTCAATACCTTGACCATTGATTTGTAATGAGAAATCAACAACACTTGCATTGTTGTCACTAATAAAAAAATGACATGGAATGACATCTTCCATCTCTTTTACTTCTTTGTTATCGAAGATATTATGAAGAGAAATTTCATGCATATCTATTTGGTCATCATACCATGTATATTTATCTTCATTACTATTATATTGGTTTGCATATATGTTGCTTGTGAGCTGATTACAATCACTATCCTCGTTTAGACAAGAAGGATGTTCATTTTTTGATATACTCTTTTTAGTTATGTGTACCATATTATGATTTTTCTCAATAGGACAACTGCCATCAACATTTTGAGATATCAGACTTTGTGCATAATCACATTGGGCTCTTTCAAATATTTCTATCCAATCACATACCTGATCAAAACTATGAGGCTTCAATTCTTTTGGCAAGGTGCTCAACCCTGACTCATAGATTTCACAGAACAAATCAATACACATTGAAACCTTAGGTCTGAATTTTTTGGGGACCTCTAATAATGCATTTAAAAACCTTACAAACAAATCATATGGTGATTCTCCTTTATGCCTCTTCATGTCAGAAAAATCTTGAACAAAAGACATCTGATCAACATTTCTCAAATTTTGTTCATACTCAACTTGGAGCTCACTATGATTTTCATGTTGTAATGATGGAAAAATCAGAACAATAGAGGCATTATCATCTTGACAATCATTTGTATTGTCTCATCCATGAATTCAATTTGCATGAGGTGTGCTAGGATAACCAACACTTGCAACCATGTGTCCCTTCATCATTGAATATTTTGAGTTGTTTTCAATATCCATGGCAATTTGATATACATGATAAAGTGTTGTCACTACAACAAATCCCTATGATTTGCTCCACTTTTTGCTCCATTTTTTGCTTCCACCCACTATTTTAATGTATTTTTTGGAATTTTTTTGAAAACTTAAGCACTATGTATCGGGATGGCACAATTTTTGGTGTTTATTGCGTCGACTAGTACAAGTCGGCGCTAATTTAGGCGCTAATTAGTGCCCTAAGTAACTCCATCTTTAGCGCCAATATTATCTTCGAGTGTAGCGCCTCTTTTAGCTCTGACTTTAGCTTCGAGTTTAGCTTCGGGTTTAGCGCCGGTTTAGACACCCCTATGTCAAAGAGACTTATTTATATGTCTCATCAAAACATAACTCTTGGATATAATGAAGTAATGTTGATGAGATATTGAGATATCGGTAAGACAAATAAGATTGTCTCATCGGGACTCTTCAAGTAATGATCAAAAGCATACACTGCTATACCACCGGGAAGGTGAGCAACATATGCGGTAGAGCGGTATACACCGCAACCTTGTAGCAAGAAGCCTTGAGCAAGTTGGTAGTGTAGTAAACAACAAAAGGGAAGGACAGAACACCGCTATACCATAGCGATAATCACAAGTCTCCCCGACATGGTAGAGTTACACCGATATATAAAGAAATAATGACCAAGGAAAATATCAATGAGACAATGGCATATTGGAAAGAGGTATTAACTTGTTTCATTGACACCGATGACCAACATCAGAGGAACATAAGATCTAATGTCAATGAGACATTGAGATATCTGTAAGACAAATAAGATAGTCTCATTGACACTCTTTAAGTAATGATCAAAAGCATACATTGCTATACCATCAGGAAGGTGAGTAACATATGCAGTAGAGTGGTATACATTGCAACCCTGTAGTAAGAAGCCTTGAGCAAGGCGATAGTGCGGTAAACGTGGCATCATTACAATTCACAACAATAAATGCAAAAAATCATATGAATCGCCAAAATTAAATGCTATTAAATTATTAAGGGTTGCCAAAACTAATATGAATGAATACCGCGCCATCCAAAGATAAGTGAGTTTTCCCAATATCGCACTCAATTGCAGTGCACTAGCATGGAAGGAGCTAAGGATATGAGAAGAAGTCCTGCAAGCGTGAAATACTCGAGTAAGTGCACGAAAAATCTCTGAAAGAGCTCTGTTAATATAAAAAATATTTCAAGGTTTTGTCATTTGAAGCCATAGTAGAGAAAATTGAAACATGCCTCCTAAAAGAAAATGATCAAAAGTAAAAGAAAGTCAGCCTAAAATTAAAGATAAAGAACCTAAAGTTAAAAAGAGACCACTCCATTAGTCCATATTAGATATACTTCTAGGGTCTACTAAAGCCGGTAATAAGAAGTTTCTCATGGACACCGCACAAAGTTGTAGGGATGCCCTCATTTCCAAATCTAGATGGGACCTATTTTGGTATTCTTACAGTAAGAGAAGTAAGGAGATTCTAGTGTCAAATGCTTGGATGTTGCATATAGCAAGGTTGATTGTCCCAAATGTGTTTGTTGATGTAGAATTTATTAGACTGCTAGCCAAACACTATCACTTAGCTACCAAAACAATAAGGTTTCCAAACGACACAGTATTGGTAGAAGTAACTAGAAAAGCCATCATTGAGTGTTTTGGCTTAAACAAGCATGCTCTGACCAAGATAAACTTGCAAAAAAGTGAGGAGGATTATGCTAGGTTAAAAAGGACTTATAGAAGTGATGAGGTACCCCTATATATGAAAAGAGGCATTGGTAACAAAACATTTCCCATCTCTACTACCACTACTGAACCATTTAATGTGACATATTTTCAGTATTACTTTGTGAATACATATTTAGCTCTTTGCCAAGTGTTGTGGATAGACGCTCAAGATAAAATGCCAATAGGCCTAGTGATGATGGCCATGAAAATTCAAAACCCTGAAACTAATATTGAATATGACTTTGCTTCATACCTTGAGAAGGCGTTAGATGATGAATTCTCCCAAGTTATAGAGGATAGAGCACCAATTACATTCAAACACTATTCCCTACTGTGTCATCTGATATTGTACCAAAATAGGGACCAATGGACTAAAAGAATGGACTTGTCTACAATAGATGAGCAAAGGAATCCCACATCTGTCCAAAAATGGTGCTATATTTGGGATAGTCGGTGCAAGAATTCAAGCTTTGTTGTATTCTATGAAGACTTTATACACAAAATCCTTCAAGTTCTTGGGTATGCAATACCGAGATTGTCAACCAAAATGTTGCAACTAGTGAGACCTTTGGCTTTAAAACTAGAGCGGGGTCATACACACAATTTTGGAGATTGGTTCTTCCTTCTAGAAGTTACAATAATAAGAGTTTATGGATGCCCTGTTGCTCCACACATATTGCAAAATTTGTGCCCCTCAGATTAGCATTTCTTGAATTTATGTGGCAAATGATGTGGATGGAGAAAGATTTAATGCACAAGTAGAAGAAAGGAAATTTCCTACCAAACCAAACCAAGTGTGAAGATTGGAATATAGGCTCAGACACACTAGAGGAGTTTCAGTATTATTTGAAGACAAGATACACATTGAAATTTGGAAAGAAAGAGCTTTGACCCTAAAAATCATATGAACAACATAAGGCGCAATCTTCTTACCAAAGTGAGAGTGCCACACCAAGTGGATTTTGAAGAAGATGTCATAAGGAACTACATTACTTATAATGATGTATTTAGTAGAAGGAAAAAATGGGAATATATGAAGAAGGTTGAAGAACGAATGAAGCAGAGGTCCAAGGATTTCCTAGGATACTTTGTTGAGGAAAAGGACCCCATCAAGAAGATAGAAATGATAATTGGTAGATATGAAGACTTGTACAGAAAGAAGGAAGCATCTCTCAAAGAACATCATAGTGGTGCAACTACAAAGCATACCCCAGGTGAAACCTTTGAACCTCCCATGGAGCAGTTACCTCCCAAAAGATAGAAGACAAGAAGTATTGAATAGTTTGTACCTTATGAGGATACTGAAGAGGTGGGCGATACTAAGGAAGTGGCTATAGTAATGCAGACATTGAAAGGTGATATTGAAGTTGATCAGCCCATCCTTGAGACCAGTGCCCATAAACATGAGGAAAGGATGGGTGATGTAGAAAAAACAAGTACAGAGGTACATGAAGATGAAAGGGAAATTGCAGCTAGGAGATTCATAGAAGATGGTGAATTCATTAAGACTCCTGAGTTTAAGGATTTCTTTTTGAAGATGAAGATAAAATAATTTCAAGAGAGGATGGAATCAGCTGAAGCAGGAATTGAAGAATTAGAGAAAAATGAAATGGTAGCACAAAATTTCCAGGAATTAAGAGTTGAAAACATTGATATTAGCCCCTAGAAGGCTAGAGAAATGGTCTTGAAGAGCAATATGCTCATTTTCCCTGGCTTGGAATTAAAGAAAATGTTTCTGCTTGATCAAGTGCGGGCTCAGGAAGATCCAACACTAGTTACAAAATTTGACTCTGATGAAGGTGTGAGTGGAACTGGGTATAACCCAAAGATTGAAACCCTGGCCATATGGATCAAACAAAAAAAATACATAGAAGCCAAAATTATTGGATGTAATTCAAGGGATGAAAGGGGTAGTGATGGTAAGGACAACACAAGATACCACCCCTTTGGAGGCAGCCACAATGACCATGCATTCGACCATGTTCACTCGAGCAATTGTTAAGGGATTAGAAGACAGATTAAAGGAGTATGAAAAGGAACAAAGGTTCCTAAATGATGAAGTTAATAAACTGTTCATGGAGAATGTCAAAATGAAAGAAAAATTAAGAGGAGAAGGACCCTCACAAAGCAAGGAGATGGTGTTATACAGGCCTCCTATTGCTCCAATGGATATTGTGAAGAAAATTTCTGCAGAATAGGTAAAAACTCTAGAGAAGGTAGTGGATGATGTATCGAAGGCCAACAATCAAACCTAGGATGAAGTGAAAAGATGAATTTGTGAAGTTATGGAAAAGATTCTTGAGCATAGGATAAAATCAGTTATGGATAAACTGAATAATGTGCATGATAGTTATAGAACACTTCAACAGGCAATGGATCAAATAAAGACACATATGCTTGTATTAGATCTTTTGTTCAAAAGGTGTCAACCTATTCACCACACTTTGGATAAGTTATGCAAAGTTCTACAAAGAAGACTTGATGCACCCACAAAATGAAAGCCAACTGAACAAACTGTGAAGATGATTATTGATGAATTTCAGTATGTACAAGGGTTTGATAAAAAGATTGTAACACGATTAGATTTATTCCATACCTACAAACAGTGGTATATACCTGAAATCGTGAGAGATGGTGATTAGTTGGAGGATTTGGATAAGTGGAAGAAAGAATTCAGTCAGGTTGTTCATAAGTGTGTAACTCATATACAACTAAAGGATGATGATACCAGTCTTCCCAGGCTAAATCAGATCATGGATGGATTGATTGTTCTTGATGTGGGATACCTAAAGTTTGTCAATGATACAAAGGCATTACTAGATAGTCAATGGAAAAATAATCTTACAAACATGCAAAAGATCTAGGAATATAAGTGGCCATCAAATTTTACGGTGTATCGGTGGGAGGAAAAACATTTGGTTTTAGAAGAATAGGACATTGAGGCGAGAGCATTTGGATGTTCATCATGGAGAGGAAGAATTTTTTAGATCAATGATCATAGGTCTTCTATGTTGAATAATGGAACCATATGTCAAAATGTCTTAAGTCTTGTTATTTCCTTAATTATGCTAATTAAATAGTTGCTAGTAAAAGAAGTAGTTATGAAAGGTCGTTTCTTTTTGTAAAAGGTTCGTAGCTTGTTGCTTCCTATATAATAGGAAACCAAGGCCTAGTTTTAAATTATAATTATCATATATAATTTCCATTTTGAAGACTTCTGTTATTAACATATATCAATTGAAGCAATATAATGGAGAACATCTTATTATCAAAGATTCTCCATGACTGTGTTATCATTCTGTATTTTTCTCATGTTTTCCATACTTATTTCTTCTTATATTTGAATGAATATTAGTTATTGAGCCTCAATACTATGCTTATGTGAATGAATATGCTGATACAATAAAGAATTTATTGTGGATGTTGGTAGAGCTGCTAATTTTTTTGAAAATTTGAGCTTATTTTGCCTTGTTACATGTTCAACATAAAAATGGAAACTATTTTAAAATAATAAAGTTAACAAAGTTGCTTATTTAAATAATTGTGAGTTATGTGCATTAATATTTTAACTTTTTTGTCTTCATGAACATATGTTGATACAAAATGAATGGAAGAAGCATCCAAATAATCCTAATTTTTTCTACCAACAATTCATACCAAAGATTGAACAATTTAAGGATATTGCAATAGGCATTAATTAAGGATATGATGATGATGATATATTCTTGTACTTGTATATTCTATGAAACATTCCTTATTTTCTATGAAATAGTGTATATATTCTTGTACTTATAAATATTCTTTTACTGTTATGTCTATTAAATAAAACAAAGTTTGAATAAAAAATGCTTCACCCCTTTTTTGTAAGTGAGTATGTGAATTATTGTTTAAGGAAAAATATTATAGTGTTTACATTTTCAGTTTACTAGTTTCAAATCTTCATTTGCTATGTATATAAAATTGTATGTGCTATTTATCTTAAATGACATAAAACAATAATATCATCAGAATCAAGGTTTTCAATTTCAGCATCATCATTGTCCACACTTTTCATATCCTGTTCACTTTTAAGTACAATCATCAAAATTTTATTTTTATTTCTTGTCCCAGTTAATCTTGATTCCTTTCAACACAACACAGTCTAGGTGGCATGTTAAATTCCAAACATTTTCTATGCATTTTTTTGTATATATTATTTTCTTAGTGCATCATTATGTAACAAAAATTTCACTTCTGAGATATACAGTAAAAATAAATGAAAGCACATGTTTTCTTTGTCAAGGGAAATGTATGGTGAATACCCTGTGTCTTTCAGATAAGTGTGCAAGTGAAATAAGACATAATTGATTGAATCTGATTTTCTACTATACAATTGTTTTTTTTATGTGCTTTTTACTTTTTGCATGTGGATTACCCTCATAAAGAGACTACTTATCTTTTCTTAAATGAAGCCTTTACATTTCCTATCTACGAAAGGAATTTACTACTTGACAACAGGTTCGTGAACTTCATACAAATTAAGATTGATGTAAAAGGCCATCCCTGCAAATGTTGTTTGGTCTAGAATTATAATGGAAAATAAAAAAGCTTGCTAGGAGAATAAAACAAATTTTCAATTGTCCAAGTACAACATAATATTACTGAAGCATTTCAAATTTTAGGCCATAAGAATCATCCCTTTTTAAACATGGATTGCAAATAATTCTAAAAATTTAGAAGTCTTGGTCATTAACATTATTGTCTGCTACAATGTCATATAGTGTATCATTGTCAATGTTCATATGTTCTTTCAAGTATTTAATATTATCATCCTCCTCATCTTGACCTGCATCATGCTCATCATCATTGAAATTTGATTGTAGACCATCTATATTGTTACTAGATGTATTTGGATCATCATTTTCTATACCATCCATATTGTTTTCTTCCATATCATCATCTAACTTTGGATTGTTTTCTTATTGTGCATGAACATAACCATCTTCAACATCATGGATGTCAATTTCTTCGATGTTCTCTAATCCCTCTCTCTCATTTTGTTGGCCATCATTGTTTTGCTCAGTATCCACTAATGCATTGTCAAATACATGCCTTAATCTTGGATCATAATGTATGACAAATATCCATTTCGGGTCTAAAATATCTTCATAGAAAAATACCCGCACATGAATGGCATACATATATTAGACATTCTATAAATTTTATGAACATATATACATCGATTGAATAATGGAACATTATTTTATAGACTACCTTTTTTATACAATAATTGCTATAAAACACAATTTTGACAACATAGTTTAAATGTTGGAAAACGTGCCTCAATCTTACTGGCATGAAACTCCTATAAGGGAAAAGTCAGTGAGACCCTCTGAATCTCTTACTGACTAGCAACTGTATTCTAATCATTTGAAATGCTCAGGTCGCTGAGATGTTGTTTCTGTCTTGCCAATGGGAGTCATCGGCAAGACATGTCGATTGCTATGAAAGTTTCCAACTCTTTCCGCCTGGGGAGATCTCTTGCCGACGGTTTGGTTTCTATTGGATATCGGGGAGACTCTTGGCAACGAGTGGCATCGGGGAGAGATGTGAACTTTCAAAATGACTCATTCTAACAAGATATGTCTCGCCGACGGTTATACACTCAAAGTCATCAGGGTGACATGAAGGCTCGATAAGAGTCTAAGCGATGGCTATGGTTTCGCTGAAAGGTTTGCACTCGTTATGATCTCCTACCGATGGTTGTGGTCTTGCCGATGGGTATATAATTTTGGTATGAACTCTTGGCGATGGTGTTTCTCTCGCCGATAGGCTAATGTATTCGATATGACCTCTTGGCGATAGTGGTGGTCTCTCTGACTGTTCTGTGCTTGGTATGATGTATCACCGATAGCGATGGTCTCGCCGATAGAGCTACATGTGTTGAACATCGGTGTGAAGTCTTAGCGATAGCGATGGTCTGGCTGATGGTTCTGTAGTGGATATTGATATGATGTCTTAGCGATAGAGTGATTCTGGGCAATAGTTTTGAACTCGGTGTAACCTCTTGCTGATGGTGGTGACTCTGGGCGATAAAGACAATCGGGCATTGTGGCGTCGGGGAGACACAACCTAGTGTCTCACTGACATGCGACACAGTTTGAACTCCTTGACCAAATGTCTATCCTACGTGGTTTGTTTTTGACCAATCAGAGAAGCAGAATGTGAACCGCTAGCAGTTGGACTGTTGCAGCCATTCCTGTGAGGAAGATCAATAGACCATGAATGACATGGATATACTCTATAATTGAATATGATGATTGGTTCAATGAACAGTTAAATGTGTGATCAGTGTGTATGAATTCAATTCAAAGAGCATTGTAACTGGGATATTCTATACAAGATTGATCATTGAATCTGCTACTGTAAATTGACATAAAAAAGTTAAGTCCAAGCTTTGTATGTAATTTTGTTTACTGTAATACAAAGAGGCTTTTCTTGGTGTGGTGGGTTTTTCTCCCATAAGGGTTTTCCCACGTAAATTTGGTGTTCAAATTATGTATGATCATTTTTCTATTCTGTTAATCTTTTCAAGTGTATCTTAATTGGACTGTAATTGAAAATTTTAAAGTCACCTCTACATTCTTCCCTGAGCTTTTGACGTTAGGAGAGTTTGTTCCGCACCTAAACTTTCCTTACAAGTGGTATCAGAGCCTAGCCAGTTGTGTTATCCTTGTGGGTACGTTGGGTTTTTGTGTCAATTCTGTTTCAGTGGGAGTCTTGTAGAATTCTGGTAATTTGATTTACAGATTAAGATGGAAAGCACGTCAGGAAAGATTGAAATTGAGAAATTCAATGGCAACAATTTTGAGTTACAGAAACTTAAAATGGAAGATTTGTTAGTTGACCGTGATCTTTGGCTTGCTGTGTCTGGAATGAAACCTACATGCATGAAGCAAGAGGATTGGGACCTTGTAGATTGAAAATAAAAGGGGCTGATAAGGCTCTATTTAACATACTCTATTCTTCTGAATATTCATGAAGAAAAGACTGCATCTTCTTTGTGGAAAAGACTAGGAGCTATTTATCAGGGCAAGTCCTTGGTGAATAAGTTGTTCTTGAGGAATAAATTGTACTCTTTGAAAATGTAGGAAGGAGCGTCTATTTTTGATCACTTTAATGCTTTCAACATGTTGATTGCTCAGTTAGCATTTGTGGGTGTGAAGATTGATGAAGAAGATCGTTATATGCTGTTATTATGTTCTTTGCCAAATTCTTGGGATCACTTGGTGATGGCTATTGGGAGTACGACATCCACTTTTAAGATGGAAGATGTTGTTGGTTCTTTGTTATCAGAAGAGATGAGAAGGAAATCTTCTGAGATAGTGAAGGAGGCTCTTTGATGCAGGAGCATCCAGTGGTGTAAGGGCAATCTTGCATCACCCAAAAATAGTTAAATTTCAAGTTTATCATTTTTAGATATTTTTACATTTTTGGATACCCTTTTCGTCATAATGAAATTCCCAATTTACGGTTTTTATTTTCTATTCCTGGATTGAAAGATATTGCAGTTTTAGTTTCCCAGATTTGCACCTGAAAATCTTTTGAGTTGGATTTGAGGCACTTAGAGCTTCGTAATGGCTCCCGAAACTTCAAAAATTGGTAGTAAAAGTTTCAGCACGTTTGACTTCGATTTCCAACGGTCCAAACAACGAACGGAGCCCCGACTAAAAGGCCCCGAAGTTGGCGCACTTCTCTAAATATACAATTGCAAATGTTCTTTTGAAATTTGAACTTCAAGTTGTAATTTTTCAGTGCCAAACCACCTAAACTCAAATTTAATGTTGTTTTGGCTCCAAACTAAAGATGAGCTCTATTTATGGGCGGGTTTCTAGTATTTTTGGGTAACTTTTTGGGGACAAGCTTGCATATTGCGAAAGGGTGATTTTGTAGCTTTCTGTAACTTGCATGTGTTGTAAAAATTGGGGATTTGAGATCCTCTACATGTAAGAAGCTCTATTTTCTGAATAATAAAATTATTCTCTTGTTTGTGGGTTATTTTCTGTGTCTCGGGCTGTGCCTTCATTAAGTGGTATCAGAGCGCAGTTTTCTTGAGCGTGTGGACAGATCACCAATCGTGAAGCAATTCGCACCAAGACCATGGTTGTGGGTCAAGGTCAAAAAAGATTCCTCCAATAGTGATGCCTGGTAGGCATGGTGGTGCCAAAGGTGGTCGAGGTGGTAGAAATGCTGGTGGAAGAGATGCACTGGCAGCCCTCCAAAGACAGATTGATGCGTTACAAGAGCAGGTGAGGAGAGGGTTAAAATGGAGGGAGGAAAGTGAGGATGAAGGAGAGGAAGAAGGTTCAAATGTAGAAGAGGAAAAAAAAGCAATTGATCAAGACCAAATGCGGCTAATAAGGGCCATTTCAAAGATCGAGAAGAGACCCAAAGCAGAAGTCCCCAGTTATTCTGGAAGTCTGAACCGAAAGAATTGATCGACTGGATCAACAAGCTAGAAGAATATTTTGAGTATGAGGAAATAGAGGACCCAGATCGGGTTAAGTTTGCAAAAATGAAGCTGAAGGGCCATGCCAGTATTTGGTGGAAAGAGGTCCAGTTGGAAAGAAATCGAAGAGGAAAAGGTAATATCACTAGATGGGATCGCATGATAGAGAAACTAAAGAAGTAGTTCATACCAGTGGACTACGAGTTAGATCTATTGAAGAAA
>VDFB02097501.1:32669-55288 GCA_007258455.2 Sequoia sempervirens
CATCTAACAGATTTCTTTTATCACTTGCAACAGCGTATGACTTAGAGATTGAACAAATGGATGTGAAGACAACATTTCTTCATGGTGATCTTGAAGAAGAGATTTATATGTCCCAGCTTGAGCACTTTGTGGAAAAAGGTAAAGAAAAACTGGTTTGCAAGTTGAAAAAATCTCTATATGGATTAAAACAGTCTCCTAGGATGTGGTACCAAAAGTTTGACACTTTTGTTTTGTCATTGGGATTTGTAAGATCAAAATTTGATCATTGTGTGTACTACAAAGATGAAAATGATCGTGTTCTTATTATTGCTCTCTATGTTGATGATATGTTGTTCATAGGAAATAGTAAGTTAATAATTTATGATCTTAAGTCTCAGTTGTCTGCAAAGTTCAAAATGAAAGATCTTGGTGCAACTAGGTATATTATGGGAATGGAAATAACTAGGGATAGGAAGAGTAGAAAACTTTGGCTTAGTCAGAGTAAGTATATTAATACTATTCTGGAGAGATTTTATATGACTGACTGCAAGCAGCTAGTTGTTCTAGTTTTGCAAGGAACAAAGCTATCTATTGAAGACTATCCAAAATCTCCTATTGAGATAGAGAACATGACCAAAGTGCCTTATGTTAGTGCAGTTGGTAGTTTAATGTATGCAATGGTCTATACAAGGCCAAACACTGCCCAAGCAGTGGGAGTACTTAGTCGCTTTATGGAAAATCCTGGAAGGACACATTGGGATGCTGTGAAAAGAGTGTTTAGATATCTGAAGGGAACTTCAAAATATGCTTTATGTTACCATGACAATTTGGTTGAATCATAGAGGACTCTCAGCATTCGAGGCTATGTGGATTCTTATTGGGCAGGGGACATTGACAAAAAAAGATCCACTAGTGGATATATTTTCATGTTGAATGGTGGTACAGTTAGTTGGATGAGTAAGCAGCAAGCTGTAGTGCTTTTTCCACTACAGAGGCAGAATACATGGCAGCAACACACACCTGTAAAGAAGCAATCTGGTTAAAACATTTGTGTTCTAACATTGGTTTTGATGCAGGGCAAATAACAATTTATTGTAACAGTCAGAGTGCTATTTGTTTGGCAAAAAATCCTACTTTCCATGCCAGGACGAAACATATAGATGTGCAGTATCATTTTGTATGAGATATGGTGGAGGATGGAAAGGTCTCTTTAGAAAAAGTGGATACTCTGGAGAATGTTGTAGATGCATTGACGAAGCCAGTGAGCACAAACAAGTTCAGGTGGTGTGCCAGTTCGATGGGCCTCGGTGCCCATGAATTTTAGTAATTTTGTTGTGCTCTGGAGGTTTCAGTAAGATCTTCGTCAAGTGGGAGATTATTGGAAAACATGCCTCAATCTTACTGGCATGAAACTCCTATAAGGGAAAAGTCGGTGAGACCCTCTGAATGTCTTACCGACTAGTAGCTATATTCTAATGATTTGAAATGCTCAGGGCACCGAGACGTTGTTTCTGTCTTGTCGATGGGAGTCATCGACAAGACATGTCGATCGTTGTGAAAGTTTCCAACTCTTTCCGCCCAGGGAGATCTCTTGCAGATGGTTTGGTTTCTATTGGATATCGAGGAGACTCTTGGCGAGGAGTGGCATTAGGGAGAGATGTGAACTTTCAAAATGACTCATTTCGACAAGATATGTCTCACCGATGGTTATACACTCGAAGTCATCAGGGTGACATGAAGGCTTGATAAGAGTCTAAGCAATGGTTGTGGTTTTGCCGAAAGGTTTGCACTTGGTATGATCTCCTGCTAATGGTTGTGGTCTTGCTGATGGATATATAATTTCGGTATGAACTCTTGGAAATGGTGTTTCTCTCGCCAACAATCTGATGCATTTGATATGACCTCTTGGCAATAGCGGTGGTCTCTCCGACTGTTCTGTGCTTGGTATGATGTATTGCCAATAGCGATGGTCTTGCCGATAGAGCTACATGTGTTGAACATCAGTGTGAAGTCTTAGCGACAGTGATGGTCTGGACGATGGTTCTATAGTGGATATCAATATGATGTCTCAGTGATAGAGTGAGTCTGGGCGACAATTTTGAACTCGGTGTAACCTCTTGTCGATGGTGGTGACTCTGGGTGATAAAGACAATCGGGCATTGTGGCGTCGGGGAGACACAACCTAGTGTCTCACCGACATGCGACACAGTTTTAACGCCTTGATTGAATGTCTATCCTATGTGGTTTGTTTTTGACCAATCAAAGAAGTAGAATGTGAACCGCTAGCAGTTGGACTGTTGTGGCCGTTCCTGTGAGGAAGATCAATAGACCATGAACGACATGAATATACTCTGTAATTGAAGATGATGATTGGTTCGGTGAACAGTTTGATGTGTGATCAATGTGTATGAATTCAATTAAGAGACCATTGTAACTAGGATGTTCTGTACAAGATTGACCATTGAATCTGCTGCTGTAAATTGACATTAGAAAGTTAAGTTTGAGCTCTGTATGTAATTTTGTTTACTGTAATACAAAGATGCTTTTCTTGGTGTGGTGGGTTTTTCTCCCGTAAGGGTTTTCCCATGTAAATCTGGTGTTCAAATTGTGTATGTTCATTTCTCTATTCTATTAATCTTTTCAAGTGTATCTTTATTGGACTATAATTGAAAAATTTAAAGTCACCTCTGCATTCTTCCCTAAGCTTTTGACGTTAGGAGAGTTTGTTCCACACCGAAGCTTTCCTTACATTATAAAACATCAGTTGACACTCATTTATTATTCTTTGGTTTTCTTCCCTTAAGAACATCCTTAGGGAGACCTTGTTCTTCCCTCTTCTTTCATGCAGGAGTGTGTTTTAAGAAGGGGTAATCAATCAATAACTCATCCCCAATGGTAAGGTCCATCATAGCCTCAACCATTATCAATCTATCAACCTCTCTTTCCATATCTCCATCTTTATCATTTATAACCTCAATAAATTGACAATTCGGTCTTACATTAGGGTCCCTTCCCTTACTACTATTTATAAATCCTACAATATTTTTGTGTGTATGCACGTCCATCTATATACATAAGATGACCTCTATTCATTTATTTTCCACTTTCCAATTGGAGACGATGTGTATACATATTGAAATTTAGACCATATGCTGAGATGCTAGAGGCTTATATTCTGCTAACCTTCTACATGCACCACTGTAATATGATGGACCATAATATGGCATTAATCTCCTAGTCATTTGTTCTGAATTGTTTCTATGTTTGGATCCCACATGTACATTTTGGACAATAAAGAGGCCTAGATTCACTGTATGAATGTTGGAGGGTCGTATCATGTAGTTGTATCCCCAAAATTGAAACACCTTGTACACTCTAGGTAGTTGTTGATCACTAGGCCAAGCACAATATAGTCAACGATCAAATGTCTCTTTATAAATTGATCTCAAACTCAGGGTAAAGTCATCATCTCCATCACATTCATTCTCATAGGGTATGTAGTCCACCTTCCCCTTGTCTTTAAGCAAATTATGCATCTTCACACTGGTTCTTGTTCTGTTACTTGTTTTCGTCAATTCCTCATCTTCCAAGCTAGTATATTGACACATATTTTTGTTCGATGTATCATCTGATAAATGATCATTGCCTTGTAGGCTGGAAGTCGGTGATCCAGGAAACTTTAAACCAAGAACTTTATCCTGCAAGTATCCATTAAGAAAAAAATAGTCATTTAAATAATATAAAACAATGTTTAAACGAAGTATACATGTTATTTATATCAAATTGGAAAATTCCTCACCATAATTCCTATTGGATTTGAATCGATTGTAGGAGGCATACTATCAACTGGAAGCAAGCATCATATATGTAATGTCTTTGTACAATCACTCGTTTGAATTGTTTCTTTCCACGACATACAAAACATCCACAAAGAACAATGTTCTCAAAGTATTCATCCCATGTACTATAGTCTTGACCTACCTCTTCTTCAGTGCAATCATTTGTTGTGTCTACAGTATCCATTGTCATATCCTCTTCCACCCACTGTTGTCTACGTGATTTAATAGTTTGAGGTCCACGTCCACATACATATCTTGTTCTTTTGCTAGTTGAACGCTTAGGCTCTGCATTTGCTCCAATATCCATCTAAAATTATCAACAACATGAATTAATTTATGTCAAGATTGGATAATACATTATAAATTTCAATAATACTGTGAACAAAAATGGATGTATCACAAAATGCCATGAGATCATTTTTTCCTATGTGAAGTCAAAATTTGAGTACCTAATGTCCCACTTCATTCGTTTTGTCCTCATTTGATATGACATGATCTGTTGCCATGGCCTCGTCTTGCCCCTATAAAACACAACATAGTAAATAACGTTTAGTACACCAATTATATCATTTCAATGAATATGCTATCCAACACAAAACCTCACTTTAGTCATATATTTGACATATTGATATCATGTTTTGGCTATCCTAATTTTCAAAATTTTCCCTTGATCATAGAATCACACTTAATCACCATTCCTATGCATTTTCAACCAATAAGTTTGACCTCAGAGGCCTCATGGACAAAAAAATGACTTTATCTCCTCTACGTTGTAGCATTTGTGAATTCATAAACACCTTCCTCCTTTGGTTGAGGTTGGTTTCTCTTCTTACCTCTATTGTATTTGCAGATTCTGTTGTCTCATCTATTTCCACCCACTTTCCTCTCAACGATTTAGTATTTCTACGTCGTCCATGTCCTCTCTCCATGGCCTCCTCTATGAATAAAAATGCAGCCACAAAATCTCTCACCGTACTACCGCCGAGAAGGAAAACGCAACTTGCGAGACCACGATAAAAACCGCTATACCGCACCGAGCTGATGAAGGAGTCATGGGACAACGGTGGTAACTGCACTATTGCACGCCAATGGTAGAAGACTTGCGGGAGTACGGGAGTCACTGTAACACTACCAGGAACATAAGGAAGACTCGCGTGCCACCACAAAAGCTTTCACTGCACTACTGTCGAGAAGGATGAAGCACCTTGCGTAAAAAATGCTCTACCACATCGAGCTGATGAAGAGGCCACAGGACAGCGGTGGTCACAAAAACAAGGCAGGAGTTGGAATAATTATTTCCAACACTGGGTCCTGTGATACACAACAATGAAAATAGTCACTATACAACAATGATAGGTGCTAAATTAGGTGCACTTGATGCTGCCTAATATGTCCCAAGCAGATTACATTAACGACCAAAAGTCAGCACTAAATTTGGCTTTAACTAACGCTAACTAAAGAGCGACTAATGAATCAAAATAAAAAATTTAAAACTTTCCCGCGTGAAGGAAGAAATTAGACTACAAAAAAGGGAAAAACATCGCACGAAGGAAGAGAGCAAGGCACTACGAGAAATTGATGGATGAATGAATGAGAAATTTTAATGATGTCCATGAGACCAAGTGGCCTATGGGACCGATAACCAAAAAGCTAAGGAATCTCCAAACTCTTTTCCATGTTACAATTTTGACCAAAAAACTAGTTGTCTTGTTGATCTTCTCCTCCTTAAATAACTTGTGCAGATTGTCAGCCTTTAAGTTGAATTTTTATGAGAAATTCGATTTAGTTTGTGACACCATAGGTAAGGTTACAATTTTTTTTTCTTGCTTGAATTTGTGATTGTTTACTGCTCTTTGTATTGCATTCGAATTCGTGATTGTTTACTAGTTCGTGGCCTAACTAGTCCAGGAAACCTCTAAATTTTCCCATCATTATAAATTGTAAAACCTTTGAGAAACCAACAAAATTTTTTACCCTACCCATTTGAGCTTTGGCTCAAAATATTATAGCATGAAGAGAGGATGCCTTCGTATTCTTTCCCTAACCTGGGTATCAAGGAAATAGTGAACTGTTTGCAAATTTGGGAATTGGGTCGGTCACTGTTGAGCAACTACTGAAAATAAACGCATAAACAACTTGGTTTTTCCCAGCCGCGCCATAGTCACCGATGCCATGACAAATTCGTGCAAGATTGCATTATGAAAGATTTTTCATGATAAGGTTATCAACACTAAGAAAACCAAGCGAACATATTTTCCCTAGGGAATCAACACCAAGCAAACCCAACGAACATATTTTCCCACAAAACAAAACTTTCATACCACAAACTGGATGAAAATTTTCATACCTGATAGTGTGTACTTCATTTTCCTCCACAGACTGGATGAAAATAATTTTCCCTAGGTCACCTCAAAATGTCAAGCAATGGAGGGAAGCGATCATTGACAACAAACTCTGGCCACAATGAGGTAATTCATTGTCAATTTATAGATTTGTAAATGTTTCCATTGTTTCTTTGAATTTGAATTTTTAGTTTTTTATTTCTAAATTTAAAAGAAGAAATATAATTTAAAAAAATATATATATAGGGACATGAGACTGACAAAAGTAAAGAGGAATTAGCTTCCATATTGGGGGTAGACGTAGTGAACAAATTGGTTAATGTGGATTGGACAACACTTGTCAGATACATAGAAAAAAAATCTATTAACGCCCTTCAAACATTGCAAACAAATCAATTGTGTCAAAGGGAATCAATTGATTCCCCAACCAGTCCTGGATCTAGTAGACGATATAGGAAGAAATTAGTGACAATAAACTCTAAGAATGTGGAACAGGGAGCAGAGACTTCCACTCCTGGGACATAGAGTTCCACCACGCCATGTTATCAATCTTGCATTGGTAGCTACAATACGAAGATAGAATACAAGGTGATTTCAAGGGAAGTCCGAATGACGGATGCTAGGAAAATGTTTGTGAATAGGTTGAAGGAATCATGCCTTCAATGGTTCAAAGACCATCTACATTTTCCATTCTCAAAGATACCCATGCACTTGAAAAAAGCAGTTATCCATGACATGGAGACTAATTTTGGCACAAGTTGGTCTGTAAAGAAGATAAAGCTACAAATGTCTCAAAACTACAAGAGATTTCGGTGCAACCAAACAAAGAAGATAAAAAAAATCCCTCCTAAGCTAAGGTAGAAAAAAAGGCCAATGGATGTAAGTGTGAAAGTATGGAGAGAGCTTGTAAAAGCATATGAGAAGTCCGATGCACGGAGGAAGTCCGGTGAGGAGAGTACGCAAGTATTTGAATTTTCTCATAATATTATATCAAATTTATTAAATGATATTTAAATTTTATTTGAGCATAGTTAAATTGAATTAGTATATGTTTCAAGACAAGGCCTCCAAGGCTAGGCTTGAGAAACTTTGTGCCACGCATCATAGTGGCCAGAAAGGTTTGCAGGGCTTGATCTATACATTTGTAAGTATATTTAATATGTTAAATGATTTATTTTTTTGTTGGAAAAAGTAAATGATTGCATATTAATTAGTTTAACTAGTCCATGTGCCATGTTTTGACATGAGGAGAAATATGTCCGCCATCCAAAGTAATTTGAAAAGAATATGTTACAAAACAAAAAGTGGAATGATTTTGTAATCCGGATGGAGAACGAGGTATCAATAGTTGAGTTTCAATAACTTAGTTGGATATTGTTGTGTTAATATGTCAATTTGTATCTCTTGTGTTGAGTTATTTATTGATGCATAGGCTGAGTAAATAGAGCTCAAATCTTATGATTACAAGATGACCGTTTATGTGCATGAATAAATAGTAGAAGGATATAGATGAACTCAATTCATCTGAATTTATGCCTCTTGGTAGGAATTCTTCTTGAATCTCTAATATCAGGGGCCCGAGACTTCCCTGTAGCTTTTACCTTTCGTTGCCACCTTTCCTCTTCACTATGAGACTCGTCTCCTTTTTCCTTATATGAATTTATGGCTTCGACTTCTAATTCATCCCATGTTTTACCTTCCTCCTCTTCATAATCTTCTTCTTTTTCTTCGTCCTCCTCTGACTCCACAAGAGATTCATGTTTTGAACCTTCCTCATCTGATTATGATTCATCTTCTACATCAGAGGGTTCATAACCTTTATCTCACTCTTCTTAATTATCAGAATCATAATCACTAGCTTCCATATTCAAAAATTCCCAACCACCATCTTCAAAAAATTTATCTGGATCATTAGTAATACTCTTCAAAATTGGCCGCCAGTTCAAGTTCATTTTTCTTTCATAATACTTTATATCCATGGAGTTCAGCCATCGCTTGATGCCATCAAGCAAAGATTGAGGAATGGTGTACATGCGGAGTACATCCCGCTTGAAGTCTTTGAAAACAATAGCCATATCAAATGCATTTTGCCCAAGTCATACTCTCTCAAGGTTAACAATCTCAATCTCACTAATAGCGATTACTAAGAAAGGTAATTCCACCAACTCTACCAAATAGTTTACTGTAGGAACAATAAAAGTAGAGGCTTTGAAAGGAACTCCATGAAAATCAAGCTCTCTAAATGGTATATCAAACTCTAGTTCAAAATATTTTAGATGAGGTTGCTCCCATATAAGATCTTTTACTCGCTTTGACAAATCCTTGAAACTCTATATTGATTTTATTTTTCCTGTCCCTCTCTTGCCGTTCTTCGTCAATTTCATCAGGATCATACATTGACCTTATTTCCCCTCCTAAATTTTGTACCACATCCATTACCTCCACATAAAACTGGACATCCTCAGTCTTCTTGGTTCCCACACCATGATATGGTTATGCAAATGAAAATGAAGCAAAGTAATCATCTCCTTCTCCGCTGGCTGGAAGAATGCATGCTTAATGTTTTGATACATAATATCAACTCTCTCTTCTGCTCTCATGGTTGAATACCAAAATCCAATATGGTAGGGCTCCATAGTTCCAGTCATCTTTCTTCCTCTTCCACCAAATGTTGGCTTGATCCACACGTCTGCCAGCCTAATTGGCTTTGTTTTTGAAAGCTGAAGTTTCTCCTGAGTCACCAATGTAGCTCTCTCTGCCTTTTCAGACTCTTTCATTGCTACAAATCGTCTCTGGGATTTAATCATCTGTACCACATGGTTGATGTGCTTTGAATCCTTGCATCTAAAGGAAATTTCCTTAACATAAATACTGCTAGGGAATTTCAATGTTGCCATTGTAGTTGGCATTAAAGTCAGTACCTGCAACATTGAATATTATCCTTGTATAATAATTCCCTCCATCTTGTTGGCTTGTAACATTCTTGATGGTGGCTACAAGAAATATGATTCTAATTCCTCCTCTACATTAGAGGGTTCATAACCTTGATCTCACTCTTCTAAATTATCAGAATAAGAATCACTAGCTTCCATATTTAAAAATTCCCAACCACCATCTTCAGAACAATTTATCTAGATCATTAGTAATACTCTTCAAAATTGGCCGCCAGTTCAAGTTCATTATGCTTTCATAATACTTTATATCCATGGAGTTTAGCCATCCCTTGATGCCATCAAGAGAATATTGAGGAATGGCATAAATGCGGAGTACATCCCGCTTGAAGTATTTGAAAATAATAGCCATATCAAATGCCTTTTTCTCAAGTCATACTCTCTCAAGGTTAACAATCCAATCTCAAGTATTAGCTAGGGAATTTGAAATTTTATTATGGTATGTGCACTTTGATATGATGTAATATGATTATGGTTTCATCTCATATGTTGTAATATTAGATATATAACAAAAAAAATTATTGCATGAAATAAATAATTACTTTTCATTCTAAATGTTTTTCTTTTGTAGAACATGGGTCTTCCAGAAGATCAAGATGATCCTCAACATGATACATATCCACAAAATATTGGTTCTTCTTGTATAAATCACATGGCAGAGGATGATGATGACGCAGATGCGGAAGACACCGAGGCCGATGACAATGACGATGACGATGACGACAACGATGACAACGATGATGATGATGATGATGATGATGATGATGATGATGATGATGATGATGATGATGATGATGATGATGATGATGATGATGGTGATGGCAATGAGACTGTTGGTGATAGTAACCAATGACATTCATGATCATATAGACTGCATCATGGATCATTGCTAATATATCGTTATGATGACTCTTTTCATGGTTACTATCATATGTATCATTTTTACAGCCTACAGTACTATATTATTGAGTTGTATCATATTGGCGTGTATCATTTTCAATTTTTAACTATATCATTTGGACATGTATCATCTTGACTTGTATCAATTTTAGTTACATAATTTATCAATTTTATTTATATCATTTGTACATGTATCATTTTCACTTATGTCAATTGTTGGATGTATCATTTTGATATGTTTTTGATGTACTGGCATATTTGACTTTCACTTGTTTTAGTTATATATGATGATGATCTTATCAACATATTGACTTGTCAATTTATATATATTAAAAGCGGTCAATGATTTTTGGATGGATAGTTATTACCTATGATGATTTTAATTTATTGCTCAGGATGGATGTTGTCAAATTCAATTAAATTATAGATATTTGACTCACTTGTTTTAATTATAGATGATGATCATGTTACAATAATAGTTCAGGCAGTGATGAAAGGTAAAATTAATGTTTGGCACCTCCAAAATGTAATTGAAAGTTTTATGGTGAGCCACATTAAAATAGGTGGTAATGTGGAAGCAGACATTGTCTTATCTAAATGGGCTTTAAATTTTGGTGAAACGAGGGAATTTAGGTTGAAGGATTTTAGAGGTGTTAAGTTAGTGGACAACGCCTTAAATGAACAAGGTGGCGAAGTGAGTGAAGTAGGTTTGACATGACAAGCGAAGGCAGGGGTGGTGGGAGGTGGTGAGGTACTTCATTAATAGAAAGTGTGGGCAATCCAAGATGGTGTTAAATGAAAGCCCTCGATTAAGATGTGTTAATTGCATTTGGAAAGGGTCAAGAAAAAATTTGCAACAAACTTTGGTGGTGGCAGCGCTCAAGAGAAATGGAAGCCAATTTCACCTTCCGGTCACGAAGATCTTTGGACCCGTTTTATGGAGAGGCGTCCAGAAAACGACTGTAGGGCCTTTTCGTTGTTCACGATGAGCAGCTAATGTAGTGTGCAAAAATGATTTGTGGCAGGGATTTCGGCTATCTTACACACAAATACCAAACCAACATGGACGTTTACTCCTTAATTGCGGCGTGGGGCTTGGATTTAGGTGAACCAGAGGAAATGGTGAGGATGGTGATGCAGAAAATTGTGCATGAATATTTTCTGGTAGGCATGCAACTGGTCCATTCTCGAATGGGCAGTTCCGGGTGTAGGTTTAGATTATTCTGAAGGACTAGTAGATGATGAAATTAAGGAGCTCTATGGGAGATCGGGGCTCAAACCCTTTATTCGTTGGCCTGAAGGAAAATAAAAAGCTTATTGTCATGAGGAAGCGCATTTGGGATGGAAAGCACTCAAACTCTTCATCGAACACTAGGATGGAAAGCGCCAGAAGAAGAAGTTGGGGAAGTGGCGGAAGAAGAAGCCTCTGAAGGAGATAGCCAAGCATCCATTGGGTCCAGGTGGAGCTCGTTAAGATTGGTCGTGTTTGTCTATGTTTGATTTTGTTGTATTAAAGCGTGTAACTCCGAACGCTATTAATTTGGTGATTATTTTTTGTAAGGATTTTGTAATTGGTAAACAGTTACGAGGTTTATTTAATGTTTTACTCTGCACATTAAGGTGCCTCTAATTTTTGTCGTTTGTTGTGGAATTTTGGTGGGTAATGACACTAAACAATAGATGTACTTTTTTATCTTTACAAGCAATACAAAAATTTCGCGGGTAATTGTCTTGTTATTTAATCATATGAGTTAAATAATTAAATTACTTAGTCTATAATCATGAGTTATTTAAGAGGCACTATATATTTAACTAATTAATTGAAATTATTTAAGAGGCACGATATATTTAACTAATTAAATTGAAATAAAACATATTAAATTAATAAAAGGAAGCAAAACAAGAAGCATTTTTAGAAGCAAAAAAGGAAGCAAAATTAGAAGCAATCTTGGAAGCAAAATTGGAAACAAAACTAGAAGCAAACATGGAAGCAAAATTGGAAGCAAACTTGGAAGCAAAATTGGAAGTAAAATTGGAAGCCTAATTGGGCGCTATTTCTAACACTATTTCTGACATTATTTTAGGCGTAAACAGAGGTGCTATTTTTGGTGCTATTTCATGACGCTATTTTAGGCGCTAACGGGGGTGCTGTGATTTTTCGACGTTGATTCCGATGTTGATTCTAACGCTAATTCTGGCACAAATTTCGGCATTAGTTATGGCACCAAGATGATCATGCATGTTTGCGTCGAGTTTGGCACTGACCAGCTCGCCCAATTCATGGACTGAAATACACTGAAATTCAACGCTATTTTAGGTGCTATTTGCCTATTCTGTTGTAGTCTGTAGGATCTTTATCACTTAATAGATAGCTCATTTCTTCATCAACCAAGGTAAACAAACAAGCACAATGAATCATTTGGTCTTATATTTTCTAAAATATCCCAATATTGCCTTTGAAAATATTAAGTTGAAAGTTGGGACTAACTCTTCATCTTTCTGAATGTCAATGAATTTTTGTCTCTTTGATTTTGGATCAATTCTTTCACCAAATTGTTTTATTAATGTTGCCATGAAATCATTCCAGGGTGATCCTACAATATTGGTTTACAATTTTTGGCCAAATTGGACATTGGACTGATTTTTTCTAACTAAATATTCACTTTCGTGCACCTATAGCAGCTAAACCATGAGGAATTTGAAGATGATACAAACTAGTGATTTGTGAAATTTTGTTTGTAGATTCTAAATATATTTTTTTCAAAAATTTTGGAATCAAATTGCACTTCTTTTTCCATCTCCTTCAAAAACTAGTTTTTATTAGTAAACACCATTTTTAAGGAGTGATGCTCATCGTATACAACATAACTTTTTTTCTATGAAGGATAAAATTCTATTTTTTTCGAATTTAGATTTGTAACTACGATATCTAACCAGTTCATTTGGTTTCATAGTGTTCTATTGAATATTTTTTCCTTAATCAAGTTTCAAAGTCAAACCAATTATAATTCAGACATAGGTGGACCGTATACAACATAATTTTTTTTGTATGTATCGAAATATTTTTTTTATTGGATCAAGGACAGCAATACCTAGCTTGAACATATTTTTCAGAATTTTATTAAATGATAAACTATTATTTTTCCACATGTGTAGAACAAAGAACTTGATTTTCGGTGAAAAACCTATGTTTAATCAAACTAAAAAAACAAATACATAATAAAACCAAAACATATTAAAATTATATTTGATGAATAGCTCGTTCCGAGGACTACTATCATCCAGTTGGGTCTATGAATTCTCCTCCATTTTCATCCTCAACTCAAGCTTCAAAGAGAAAAATTATGGAGAAATTTGGTGCTAGAGGGGGAGAAGGGGGGTTTGAATGAACCCAGGTTCGAGCGAACCCCCCTTAGAGGATTGCTAGAACTAGGGTTCAAATGAACCCTGGTTTGAGGGAACCCCCCTTCTATTCGCTTTTCCATTGTTTTCATTATAAAAAAATGCAAAAAAAGTGGGTCCCATCATTTAATAGGGTTTGCTCGAACCAGGGTCCATTCGAACACCCTAGTTCGTGCAAACCCCTAAAAAGCAAAAAAAATTCATAGGAGCGTTTTTGCAATTTTCCTTCCTCATTGAAATTGTAAACCAATTTTGTGGGTTTACCCTCCACGAAGAGATAGAACACACTGACAAATATGAAAACTAATCTCTGGCATCTTCCTTCAAAGATTGAACAAAGAACTTCATGACAACATCTTCATGACTTATCTCATAATCTCCCATCAAATCTGAAAACTCTTGCAGATGCTAAGATGCTAATTATGAGCTTTTCCCTTTGAAATTTGACAAGTTTTCCCCAACTTCATTAGGAACAAGGTTTGGGAAACCTCAAGAATACCATTAAATTTTATTTCTCTATATCTTTCAATAGAGAAATTTCTTTGATGGCATGACTGGGGCTACACAATTTTCATGTTTACACTTGACACCCCACAGGGATATACAGGTGGATGATACATTTCTTATACCCCTCACAAGTTCCAATATCAACTCTATAGATGATCATTCACTGCCCTATTTCTTTCTTTCATCATGACCTTAAAATATTGCAATGCATATAACTCAAATGCATATACACCTAAGATCTCTTTAGTGGGCATATCTATGAATAAGCATGTACTTCTTCAACATATTACACAACCTGCAAATTATAACTCAGAAGTATGTAGAATTATCAGTATCGTTTCCATTTCTTAGTGCTTAGCTTTACTCAATAGGGAACCAAATTTTTTCAATAATTTCAAATATGGTTTTCATACACAAGCTTATCCTTCTTGAAAACCAAAATATGAAAAAAATACCTGGATATGTTGCAACAACTACAAATTTTCCTTCCTGACTAGAAATCTTTATAGATTTGAAGCATTCTTCATAATTTCATTAGGTTCTTTCCATAGAGTCACCACATCTCTTCATAGAGGACTAAACTTCAAACAATGCGAAGCTCTTTCAAAGATGAATTTTATTATGGGTCTCCTCCAACAGTAGAGTCACACATAAATTCTTTTAAATCTGCTACAAAAAACTATTTCTAGGTCTAAAAAACTTTAATATCTGAACTAGATGTCCAGATTCATCAAATGCTTGACTCTTTCCAAATGGACACTTTTCTGATCTCCCCAGCAGAGTCGCCAATCTGTTGGTGTTTTTTCTTGCAACCCCCAATCCTAAGGAAAAAAAAATGCCTAAACCAAGGGATCAAGAAGTTAAGACAAAGGTCTTGCACTATCAACACATTAGGGATAAGAAAGGCCAACGAACAAGGCTATAGTCAGCCTTTTTCACTTTGAGCTCCACAAAACTCAAGAGGGTGTTCCTACTCAAAGATCTGCACGTATGATATGACTTGTACTAGACAACACATTGCAGATTTCTAATATGTGGATGATTCTTAGATAAATGTATAAAGGATGCTATACATTTTATTACATTTAGACATGATCCCCTTGCACCTTGAATCCACATTGAAAAACATATAATTGAAGAGAAATATTCATCTCAAACACACAAATGAGTTACATTAGAATCAATCCTAAGCATAACCCTTGTGTTCTTTAATCTCCATGAAGATACAAAGACCCGAAATAAGTTAAACTTGAAAATGGAAAAGGTTCATTAAGTTTTTAAATGGCGATTCCTTCTAGGGTTTGCACAAAAGAAGCATACACTAGACTAGTGCCTTGTCCATAACAGAGTCACAATAAAATAACCCATTTGGTAATAGCCCAAACAGAAAACCAGTGACCATTAAGCCATTACTGCCTTACAATAATGAAGTCTCTTTAGGACATATCTGCAACATTCTTACTAATCCTGAATGCAATGTCATATATCTACAACATTCTTACACATGGCATCTCTTAGCTCCCTTGATATGCAACATGACTAGCCTTTAGAAGATTCTTTTCACTCTTCATTTCCCCCCTCTTTTTCCTTTATTCCTTACAATTGAAAAAATTATTTGTCACTTAATTTTCCTTCATTCTTGTGCATCTCCTTTATCTATATGTAAAAAGTCATTTACAATAGTATTTTTACTTGGCAAGTGCAAATTTTCACTTTTGGGTAAGAACCCATTTACTGGTAGTTGAAAAATATCATTTTACCATACACTCCAACCTTCTAAACTCTTCAATTTCCATGTGTAATAAACCTGACATTATAATAAACATTTTTCTAACAACCATACTCTGAATATTTTACCTGCAATACTTTGGTCCTTGCTTCTACCTCTCTGTAGCTTAATCATGTTGGTATTGAGGAAATAATCACAACGATGACCAAATCAATGCTTGAAAAAGGAAAACACTTCCACATATTTTGCAACGGGGAGAAAGAAATCTTATTGCAGTCATTGTAAAGGTCATTTTTAATGACATTTAGAAACATCTGAAACCATGTTAAAAATGCTTCCAAGGCATTAGGAATGGTTGAGGCACTTTTTTGGAGGCTGCAACAATGGTTTTCAGCTTGCAAATGCATGCAAAAATCTTCTCAAAAGACAAAAACATGAATAAACTTTACATTTTTCTCTTTCCACAATAAAATTCCCCTTCTCACAGTGATGAAACACATTCAAATCTCGTGGAAATAACAACAAAGACGTGCCCAACACCAAATCTGGAAAAATCCCTACAACTTCCCTTATTCACGTGCAATTTCACTTCCAAGGCATTTAAAATATTTTAAACATTTGCATTTTAAACATTAGGAGATGGGTAAAAAATTAATTTTCCCTCCCAAATAGAGAAAATTCACTGCATGCAAACCAAGATCCCTGGAGCTGTGATTTTTTGTGAGCAAACCTAATCAATTAAATGAAACATGGGTGTGTAATTGGATTTTTCCCAATAATACAAAATTAGGTACCTCCTTTGTAAACTGACCTGTAGATGTGTTCACCACAATCGAAATACATTAAAATAATGTATCAGATAGCCTCTGTTTTTTATGAAACTAGAAACTAAGAGGTTTTAGACCAAAATGAGAAATGGGTTGTCCTTAGAATTGTGAAATTAAAAATTTCCGAAACACCAAATTTAGCCCGATCATAGTTAGAAAAGGATTAAATAGCATACTGAAACTCATCTCAGGGGCCTAAAACTGAGCAGACGCACTACCATATGTACTAATAAACATTTTACTAGACGGATTTGTAAGATAACCTCTGAGTTGTAAAATTTTAATTGGCGAAGATGAGCTCTAGGGCATATTTAGTAGGATGTAGGCCTAGGCTATGTTGACACATTGAAGAGAAATAAGCACTTCAAATTTATAAAATTTGAAGGTGCCATCATTACTAATGATATTGTTAATGAGTAGCACAATAATATTTTAGTTCTAAATATTGCAATTCCACCATGTAGCCCCTCTTTTAATTCTAGTGTAAGTCTAGCTTTAAGTCCAAGTTCTATAGGAAAGATAAGAAGCCCAAGTGAAATTTATCAAAGGAGTACAAATCAAGCACATGAAAATGATCCAAAAGGTGAGATAGTAAATTTTTCCTTACTTTCATAGGCTAATTTTGAGCCAACATGTTTTGAATATGCACATATTAATGAGGTTTGGGTGTACCCAATGTAAAAAGACATAGATTTCATTCATAAGAATGATACAAGGGAGCTTGCATAGCTTTTACATGATAGAAAAAGGATTGTCACTAAGTTTTTCTATGAGACTAAGTAAAATAGTGATGGTAGTGTTGAAAGACACAATGCATGGTTAGTTGTATGAGACTTCACATATAGGTGTGGGATATATTATGAAGACACATTTACACTAGTACCAAGATAAGGGGCCATTAGAATGGTGGTTTCTCTAGCAACTCAAACTTGAAATAGACATACATCACATGGATGTAAAAAGTGGCTTTTTAAATGAGTACTTAGAAGAGGAAATTTATGTCCAACAACCACAACGTTTCAAATTGAAGGGTAAGAACACCAAGTCTATAAGTTGAAGAAGGCTTTGTATGGCTCAAGAAAGCACTAAAAACATGGTATATTAGGATTAATGAAAATTTTCATTAGAATAGATTCAAGAGAAGTAAAAGTGAGTCTACTCTTCACTACAAGAAACAATGTAATTATATTCTTATTATAAGATTGTATGTCGATGATTTGTTGTATATGACCAATAGTTCTAAGATGAAGGGTGAATTCAAAATTGCCAAGATGAATGAATTTGAAATAAAAGTTTTACCTCTTTATCAAAATAGGGATAAAATTTTCATTTGTTAAATTATGCAAAATATATGTTGAAGAAATTTTGTATGGTTGATTGTAAACTAGCTTCCACTCAAACTACTTATGGAGGATAGTCATCTAGAGAAGATGGTGCTAAAATAGTTTATGAGACAATTTATAGAAGTATTATTGGAAGTTTGATGTTTTTAATGCACACAAAAGAAGATATTGCTTATTTAGTTTTATCTTGTTTTGAGGTATGACTAAGCTATCTGAAATTCATATGAAGGCAACAAAGAGGATATTGAGGTAAGCGAAAGGTACTACAAATTTTAATATTTGTTATTATGCTTCTAAAAGCTTTGAACTTGTTGGATTTAGTGATTTTGAAAGGGGAGTGATAGTTTGGATGACCAAAAGTCTGCATCCAATTTAATTATTTTCACTTGGTTCAAATTTGGTTACATAGAGCTCAAAAAAGCAAAGTTTGGTTGTTCTTTTATGTACAAAAACATAGTATATTACAGTCACTTCTATAGGTACACAAGCATTACAGATTTGAAAAATTCTAAAAGAAATTAGGGAGAAATAAATTAGCTAATTGTAATTTTTTGTGATAACATGAGTGCAATTAGCCAAGAATCTTATTCATCATACTAGGACAAAACATTGTGATTTGAAGTATCATTTTATTCAAGATTTGGTTAAGAGGAAAGAAGTAGAATTGAGATATATAAACACTCAAGTACAACTTATAATCGTATTTACAAAAGAAATTACATCATTCTATTTTTTTTGAAGTTTTGAGATCATTTTGTAAACTTGGTTAACATCAAGAAAGAATATATTGATAAATGATACTTCATGAAAAGGTTTAATTAGACAATTGAAACATTATTTAAAAAAAATATTTATAAATCTAATTAATATTTTTAAATAAATATAAATTATACTTTTCCAAAATATAATGTTGTAAACAACTTTGTTGTTGTTTATAAGTTTGTCATTGACTCCAAAGAACATTAGGTGAATTTCCAATTCTTCACATATTGAATACTGAAATTTGCCTCACTCCAGGCCTGAAATTTAATGGTCTATGTGGGCATTTTTTTGCATTTTGGACTGTATATTGCAACTTAGAAATTTATTAGACCATATTATTTGACTTACATTAAAAATTAACCAAATTACTTGTGTTACATTAAAAATAGAAATTTATAAAAAAAAATTATATTTAATTAAGCCGAGAGACTTCTACAATGAAAGCACATGATGCATGTACATTTTTTGAAGTTATGTTTATTTTGACGTTCTCCTACTTGGCAATAGTTATATATATTATAAAAGAAATAAAAGAAATGTAAGCGACATGCATATAAACGAATGTAACCGACATGCAAATAAACGAAATGTAACCAACATGCAAATTCATTTTCTATATATACTAGGATATCTCTCGACTTTTTTATAAATATTATTAATAAATTATATATATATATATATACTAATATGTGTGATTAATAAAATCAATAATATTTTAATATAAAAGATTTTATATAAAAAATGAACAAACCATCACAAAATTTTATATGACAGGTAAGGGTGGCCGTCAAATTCAAGGCCTGCCCTGCTCGAACAAATGCATATGATTCCCCAGGTTGTCATGTGTTGGCTGGACAAACTTTGAGCACAGACACTACTTTTAGGGCATGAAATAGTTTTTGCTTTATCAGTCAAAGCTGTAAAACACTGACTATTGAGCTTAAAAGCAGGAAAAGTTTGAGTTGATTACAATCAGCATTATCGCCCAGCCAAGAAGCGTCATGCAACTTCCAACCACAAAGCATCTTTCTAGACTGTTACCATTCATCTAATCCTCGTGATTTTATTTTCCAGTCTTGGAAATCAATGAAAGTTTTGTCACAAACGAAGAAACAAAACACTTGTTTACACTTAAAAACACGCGATTGACAAGCCAAAGCTGCGAATCCACCGACAATGTAGTTCATATCTGACACAAGTTGAAGATTGGTGGAAGGACTGTATTAGGGACGACAGACACGACATAAAAAGGAAAAGAGACACAAAATTACCAATTATGAGTGCCAACTAAAGGCAACTGGACTCCTAACTTTGTGTACTCCATCTGTCCATGTGATCGACCCGAAGGCTGCTCTGACGGGTCTAACTGCCACTCTTCTGGCTGTGAAGGTGACTGTGTAGGACAGCTTCTCGTTGGGCCTTTCAAACTTGAGCGTCTTTGGCCGCACCGCTATTCTCACCGCCGGAGGGGCGGAAAACGCAACTCTGTATGTCGATCCGGTCGTACCCACATTCGTTACGGTCCTCGTGTATTTGATGTAAGATGATGACGATTTGTTAGCCAAGCTAGGGTTGACTCCAAATACAACTGAAAACGACGGGTAATTGATGTTTCCGGGATTCCTGCGACGAAGCGCGGCTTTAGAGCAGGTGACATTGGTCCTGGCAATGAGCCTGAGTTGCTGCGGAGTGTAGCTTAGCCCGCACAGATAGTCGACGTAGTCTTGTACGTCCATGTCGTAGACCAGACCCGGCGTGAGTGCCTTATGGGGATCCACGTGACCAGCGCCGTGGTCAAAGGGAGTGGAGTTGTTGCCCGTGGCCACGTCTTTGATTGGTTTTCGTGTGTTGTCGAGCGTGTAGGCCGTGGTCATGAGAGCCGACCTTATAGCCGCCGGGCTCCATTCCGGATGTTGGCCTTTTAGCAGGGCCGCCACACCGCTCACGTGAGGGCACGACATGGACGTTCCAGATACTATGTTGAAGTCGACTACTCGGCTGTCCGAGCTTAGTTCCGATGGTCCGGCGACGCCCGTCCAGGCGGCTAGAATGTTCACACCCGGCCCGATTACGTCCGGCTTGAGAATCTGCGGCGTCAAGGGATTGGGTCCTCTCGAAGAGAAGGCGGCCACTACGGGCGACGGTCTGATCCCCAGCACGGTGCCTTTGAACTCTATCGTTGCTCTCGGGTTTGGGCTCGTGTTGACGTAGTGTCTGATGGAATCACCAAATCTTCGGCCCACTGCTGCAGCCGGAAACAAATGGCTGTCGGCAACGAGCTCTTCCCCGTTCGCTGCAGTGTTAGCAAGTATCATGCCCGCCCCGCCCAATGATTTGACCACTTCGCCCTTCTCCACCCTGGCACTGATTCCTCTGTCGCACAGAACTATCTTGCCTCTCACTAGCTCCGCATTCAGCGTGTTCTTCAAGCACAGGTTACTGCCGCCGTTACCATTGCTCGCATTGGCTGCATAGATAAGAGGCAGCAGTTTCCCTCGGGGCAACCTCTTTCCGCTGTATAAAGACACGCCGCCGTAACGGACCCCGTTGCCTAAAATTATAAAGGCCGGGAAATCCCTGTCGAGCGTGCTGGCACCGACGGTGGTGATCCAAGGGGCGACGTTGGCCAAACTGAGGGGATCCGGACCGGCGTTACCCGCGGAGCAAGAGACGAAGATCCCCTTCTCCATGGCTGCGAAGGCACCCAGCGCAATGCCGTCTTTGTAGTACGAAACAACTCCTCCGCCGAGGGACAATGACAAGACATTCACGCCGTCTTCAACGGCTCTTTCTAGACCCGCAAGAATGTCCGAGCTGAAACATCCCCCCACCCAGCAGACCTTGTAAACTGCAAGTCTCGCGGAAGGCGCCATGCCCCTGGCAGTGCCTCTCGCATAGCCCAACAGGCTCGCATCCATCACCATCGACCCGGCAGCCGTTGAGGCCGTGTGTGTGCCATGACCATCCTCATCCCTCGGTGATCTGAACTCCTTCGCCCCGTTTACCGGCCCGTGTGTAGCCTCGTAGCCTCTACAGAAAAACCTTGCGCCGATCAGCTTTTTATTACAATGAGAGGCATTGAACGCCGTCCCGGACTCGCACTTTCCCTTCCAATGCGACGGCACGGGCTTCATTCCGTGGTCGCTGAAGCTGAGGCTCTCAGGCCAAACTCCAGTGTCCAGCACTCCCACAACAACATCATCAGCACTGTCAGACTCAACCCACACACCATTGCTCCCTTCCAATCCCAAAAACTCTGGACTGCGCGTGGTGTGAAGCTCATACACGCTCTCTGCATGCACTGCCAAAACTCCTTCCGTCTTCTCCAAGGCCTCAGCTTGCGCACCAGTGAGCTTTGCTGCAAACCCATGCAACACTTGATCATAACTGTAAAGAAGGCTCTGGGATTCACCATCTTGTGCTTGTTCCTCAACAGCCAAAGATTTGACAAGAGATGAATACCATAGCTCATGAGTGTCAAAGAGAGACGGCTTACGGGACTTGGACATATGGACTATGTATGTCCGTCTATCTCCCTCAAGGCCATCGTTGAGCGACCCTGCAATGGCACAAGATGCAACAGTCGCTAAAGAGTAGAGTATCCAAAACCATTCTCGTCCACATTTCTTCATTTTCTTGGCGTAGGTCAGACCCAGCACGTAGCTTATGCAAATCTAGAGCATGTCGTTTTGCTTCCAACGACTGTAAAATAGAATGGTCCTTGATTACGGAAATGCCATTATATTTATAATAGAATGGTCCTCTCTCTGACCGCACTAGGCTGCCTGCGCCCATCAAAAATATCCCGATTCCCATGCGCACGACTTCCACCTCCTCGATTGTATAAAATATGTATATTCCATATATACAGTCCGTCGTTACCTAGCTGCTTTATTTAGTAAAGAGAGTTGACAGATGCTTTCGCTACAAAGCATTTTTTTTTCGGTGGATCAACCACACTTTTGTTTCCCTTTGTTGGCTACGTGTGAAGCCAAGTCAGAGAAGTAACGGCTGGAGTTACTATTCCTTGTAACCGCT